>CM049850.1:19066773-19371700 GCA_027422415.1 Schizothorax lantsangensis | reverse complement strand
TTGATTTTGGCACGGAGTATGTGCCATAATAGTGAACATGATTCGTGAATTCCATAGTGAAAACGACGTCTCCCATCGTCCACCCGTCATCAAGCGTTGCCTTTGTTATTATTTTTAACAAGCGAGCTCTAGCGGCGAAAACTTACACATTGTGCCTTTAATAAGATGCTTACACAGAATACATCTGTAGTTATCTGTAATGTAACAATCAACTTTAATTTTAGCCTACTGATTTCCATTATAAACTCTATATGGTTCACACATTTTAAGATAAATATTTGAAATATTGCAATCACTGCATAAACATTATTGGTTTTAAATTGCTACATAATTTTAATTGTGTCCATGCACACACAAGAACTAAGTCACTGTCTTGTATGAATCACATCCCAAATTAATGTCACTAAAAATTATTAAAATGTTCAGATGAGTTTGAATGAAGAGAAAATGCTGAAAGATCTAAGGATTTAAATGTGTTTAACTTAGATGTGTAAAACATTTATTGATTTTTGATTTTCTGTGCTCTTGTAGTGTTTGCTATTGTAAATTAATCTTATGATTTTGTGGTTATCTTATAATTGTGGTTTTAAGGGATATTTGTCTTTGTGAGAGATCAGGAAAAGTCTCCATTTCAAGGTTTTTTTAATGTCACATGACGATGGTGTAAAGCGGTAATTTTTCATTGCATGTTGTCAAAAGAAGTCCAGCTGAGCACTAAAACAGACTAAGATTATTCAATAAAACCTGCTCATTCAGATCACTTTATCTCCTGCTTTCTCTCACTGCTTCTTCTGCCAACCTCTTGGCTAATACAAGACAGTAAATAATAATTAATTAATTATTGGATAAAATGCAGTTCTAACAAGTTTTGGATAACAAACAAAACAGATGTCTTCTGACAAAATCTGATAAAAAAGACTGGATCCACATTCTTGGCTTTTCTAAGGGTAGAAAAGATTTAATGCATGCAAAATTTTATAAAGATCAAAGCATCTGCAACCTCTGAAACAGCCCACTGTCAGAGTTTATCATGAAAAGGAGCCTACATGCCCTGGTTTGGCCTGCAAAGCCAATGGTGAAAGGCTTTTGTGAAGAGACCCCGCCCCATTTTGGAGGTTCTGCCCACTTTTGGAGTTCACGCCCCATTTTGGAGATCTCCAGTCTGCAGTTATACCTACTTGGGCAAATCACCTGCAAGATTTTAGTAGCATCTAGTGGCAGATGGTGGAGCTGTCACTTGTCTGCAGGTGAACAAAATGACATGAACTTTTACAATAGACAAAAAATTATTTTGAACTTATAATTTCTGACTTTATTGCAAGTGTTTTGCTTGGTTTTACTCTGGTACAGAATAATCTAGCATTAAACAATCAATGAAGGTATAAAAAACCCTACATCACAAACAACAGCATGAAAAATCAGCAGATGGCAGTAGAGGTCTGATTCTGTTACAAACCCCCTGTTGAAAAACAGGGAGGCAAACTGAATAAGAACAAGTACTGGCTAAAACTCCAGGAGGTAATTTTTAATATAATAAAGTATAAAAAATAAAAAAAAATTCATAGAGAGCATTTTTAGCCATCTTACTTTGTTGGGGGGGAAAATATATATATTTTTTGTTGTAATATTCTTGGCTCCCAGCCTGTTCAGATGGTATAGCTGGTGGACCAGTTGACAAGTTCTCAAAACGCCTTCCAGCAGTCCAGACCAGCCTGATTAGACTGGGAGAGCAGCTAAAACCAACTTCAAGCAATGCATTACATGAAAGCTAACCCAGACACAAAGGTCAGCATTTTGATGTCAGAATGCAACATTTAAACACATATCAGGCACAGATACTAGTCTATACAATACAGACTGATTTGTCAAGTGAAATGTGCTGTTTGTTCCACTGAATGCGCTTTAACCACACACTGCATATTTCACATATTCGCAAATGTTCAACAGTATCCCTGACGATCATTTATGGGCTGCCATACCAAAACCTGTATGTGGGATCTCAGGTCAGTTGAGGAAACCCCCAGCTAGGTATGGATGAAGTGGGAATCTCCCTTCTCAACTTGAGTAGCCTCTCACTGTGCTGACCCTCAGTTTCTATGACATCCTGCTCCTCAAGTGATTGGCGAATGAGGGACTTGAGCAGGGGCAAACCAAGGCCAGTTGTGGCAGAGACTGGGACGATGTGCGTGAAATGCATTAGGTTTTTAGGGATGACATCCTCAGGAAAGAGACGGCTTGATTCTAGGAAAGCACAGCATCACTTAAGAGTTATCAACAGAGGAAAACTGCACGTACACAGCCATCAAGCTCAATGCAATGAAAATCACATTAGGCCTGCACTTCAACAAAATTTACTTGTGGCAGAAACTCGAGACTGCCATAATAGTCAAGAAGAGTACAAATCACTGACCTTCCCCTTTGGGAAAATTACAGTACACATATTTGTTTAAAACATGGTCCTTTTAACAGATGTAATAAACTGCTTTTTAAATGCATGTGTGATTGATATCAGTTAAGACCATCTATGGTATCTCCTTTGAAGGCATCTTGAGTAAGACATCTCCATATTTAACAAAGTACATACAAAAGACCTGATTTGGAAGCAATGCGACCCGTTTTACAGAATACGGAACCACGTATTGTAACACAACAATAACACAACCACTCGAATGATAAAAGCATCTACTGCCATGAAATGAATTTTCTCTAACGCACACACTATATACATAAAATAACACAAAACAAAGTCTAAAGGCAATTTGTGACTGATATGCTTAAATGGCCTATATAATAAATAGCCTGTTCGCGTCTAATAAAACCTACCTTCCTGGCTTTCCAAGTGAGCTTCCAGTTCTCGGAGATGACCCTGAGCCCCGGGAAGGTCCATCTTATTTATGACTAGGATCGCTGGCTTGCCTAACAGTTCCTCCTTGTATAACTCCAGTTCCTGATTAACAGAGAAAATCAAGAGCATTTTATGCATCACAATCGTATATGCAGAAGCATTTCATCCAGAAAGGCAGTAGTTTTTTTTTTTTTTTTTTTACATAGAGCTCACGTGTACATATGGTATATGTGCACGTGTGTGTGTTCATATGCATATTACTGTTAAAAAGTTTGGGGTCAGAAAATGTTTTATGTTTTTGAAAGAAAACTCTTATGCTCCCTAACGCTTTATTTATTTGATTAAAAATTACAGCAAAAACAAATATGGTAAAATATTACTACAATTAAAAAATAACTGTTTTCTATTTTAATATATGTAAAATTTAATTTCTTCCTGTGATGGTAAAGCTGAATTTTTTAGCAGCCATTACTCCAGTCTTTATTGTCACATGATGCTTCAGAAATTACAATTCTTCAGAAATCATTCTAATATGCTGATTTTGTGCTCAAGAAACATGTCTTACCATTTTCAATGTTAAAAACAGTTGGTTAATATTTTTTGTTAGAACTGTGACATTATTTTTCAGGATTATTTGATGAATAGAAGAATGGCATTTATTTGAAATATTTTGTAATATTATAAATGTCTTTACTGTCATTTTTGGTCAATTTAATGCATTCTTGCAGAATCAACTGAGTTCTTGCTAAACTCAAACTTTTAAACAGTAGAGTATATTATTATTACCTTGGTTAAAAGCAGAACGGTTTCAAATGCAGACCTAAACGAAGTGTTACTAGCCAGCTGAAACCCACAGATGTCGACCTGAAACATCAGAACATGAGATTACTATTCAACTCTCAGTCACTAACATTCAAGTTCACATAACAGACAAAACGCAGTACCACAAACATGAGCTGCTTGGTTCTCTCCACATGCTTGAGAAACTTGTGTCCCATGCCTTTATTCACGTGAGCACCTTCAATGAGTCCTGGTAAGTCTGCTACTGAAACCTCCAGAGAAAAACAAACTGATGTAACTCACTCTGGCAGAAGTTTCTATTATGACACATAATGTTGTATGTACATATTGTATATAACTATATATTGTAAGGTTTGGCTTAATTCTCAGACTATTTTATTGGAGAAGGTCAAAACCAAGATTTTTAAGTGCTAAGTGCTATTATTTCATCACAATTTGAAGATTCTGTCATCCTACCTGCTTGTGGTCTTCATAAATAACCTTTCCAATTTCAGGTCTTAAAGTTGTAACTGCAGAGGGAAAATAACGGATAATTGTAAAAGTGGCAATTGCATATACATATATAACACTGAGCAAAAGTCTAAGGCCTCTAGTATTTTCACCAGCTAAAAAAAATGTTTAAAGTCAGTTATTTCTATCTTTTGCTGTAGTGTGTCAGTAGGAAATATCGGTTTACATTTCCAAACATTCATTTTGCCATTAATTGTAATAATCCAGTGAGATTTTTGTTTGCACAAAGAGTCTGAAAACAGCCAGTGCTCACAGAGAGATCTGATCTGATCTTCATCCAGTCCTGTCTGGAATGACATGAAGAAACTTCAGACTAAATCCAGAAGAACTGTGGCAACGTCTCCAAGATGCTTCAAGAAACCTACCTGCAAAGCTTCCTGAAAAACTATGCGCAAGTGCACCGAGGGAAAAATCTGCTATAAACGCAAAGGATGGTCACATCAAATGTTTTTTAATTTAGTTAATAGAAGTTAAATGATAAAGAAAATCAATTTATTTATCCTCATTTCCGCATCCTCATTTTACAGCATTTTTACACAAGTGCCTAAAACGTTTAACGGTACTGTAGCTTTGAATGTGGGTCTCTTGAAGCATAGTCTGTTTATGCTTAGTCTGTCTCAGTTTGTTCTGTTTCTTCATGTCATTCCAGACAGTCTGGATGAAGATCAGATCAGATCTCTGTGTGGAGCACTGGCTGTTGTCAGACTCCTTGTGCAAACAAAAATCTCACTGGATAATTACAATTAATGGCAAAATGAATGTTTGGAAATGTAAACTGATATTTCCTACTGACACACTACAGCAAAATATAGAAATAACTGACATTTTTAGCTGGTAAAAATGCTAGTGGCCTATTACTTTTGCACAGCACTGTACACACACACACACACACAGATACATATACAGTATATATTAGGGATGTAACAATATCAAAATCTCATGATACGATATTATTGCGATATGAAGTCCACGATACGATGTTTATTGCGATATTTATAAATGAAAAAAAGAAATGAAAAATTGGGAAAAAATGAAAATGTACATTTTAAAGTTAAATTATTCTATCTAGTGCACTTTGAGAGTTCAAAATTAAGAGCTCCAAACCATGTTTCTTAACTAAGAAAACTTATTTCAGAAAAAAGTCAGTGAATTGACTTGTACCTGAACTTTAAAGGGGACTCAACCCTTTTTTTATTTGTGATACACTGTCTCACTCTAAATTACATTCATACTGGTGTTTTAGGAAGCCAAACAAATTAGAATATAATAACAACGACAGTAGTAGCCATATGTTGTAAAACAATTGCACTGTAAAATAAATGAAAATTAAATATTATATTATATTCTAGTGGCTTTGTCTCCACCAACTGCACTGATCAAAAGCACGACTGGCTGACGACACAGCTTAATGCTCATTGGTTCAGACAACCGTGATATTTTCCTATCGCAATATTGTGATATTGATAATAACGTTACATCCCTAATATGTATATATATATATAAACACATGATAACATAATAAAAAACATGATTTTTGAGTTATCTGTTTTTGCAAATAAACTTCATATATATAAACTTCAACTTGTTTGTCAACTTGTTGGCTTAACTAATTTGTAACTGATTATCAGTTCTCACAGGGGTAGTTGGCAATCCTTGGTTTAGCGTGAGACAAGGCAGTTAGCAATGAGGATTTTCCTGCATTGGGAAACCTGTCAAAAAAATAAAAATACAAGCCCTAATTAACTAAAATATTTGATATGTGCAAAATACACTTTACTGGAGAGAGAAAACTAGAAATGACAAAGGTCACAATTATGACACTTTACTTCTGAAAAACAATACAATAATAAAAAAATATATATTTTTATATACCAAATATAGTTCATGCATTATGTATTTTTATTTTATCCATTATTTTGTGCATTGTTCCAACATCATTTTAGCTCATGTGCTTTACTTTGTAATGCCTTTTTTTGAGAGCAATACTTTCCCAGTCCATATTCTGTGTCGACACTCACCCTACAAGTCCAAGATCTGCGATAAGTTTAAGGTCCAGCCGTATCTGTCTGGTTTGACCTTTACTGGGTAAGAACCCGGAGTGAAGAGTGCCACCATGACCCCCTTTGGCCACCAAAAGACTGTCTCCTTCACAGTTCAACTCACCTAAAGAGAAAATAAATAATAAAATGACCATTAGGTAAGACATACGGAGTACAACATGAAAGAGAAAAAACATCACAAGATGGCATTTGTGATATAAAAGTGGAACGGTGAGAGAATATGTGTAGAATAACATGTCAAATAAAGGCATCACAGTGATGTGAGAGACGTGACAGGAACACCTAGATGATCTAGATGTCATAGAGGTGTGTAAATGAAATTACCAAAGATTCTCCCATCGTCCGTTGTAACACTGATCCCAACAGGTGCAAAGACCTGGGCGTCCTCTCCTTTAGCCCCTCTCAGAGCATGAATACTGAAAAAAACATCACACAATGCTTTACTTACAGTCTCTACACTACAAAATCAACAAAACAAACCAGACTCAATATTCCTCAAAACAATTCAACATTGTGTGTATTTCCGAAGAAAAACGTGAGTAGAAAAGAGATGACAGGAAAGCACATTCACCACTTACTAAGTCACATAACTGACATTTTTACATTGTGTTGTATAACAAATAGGGTTGCAAAGGGGTGGTAAATTTCCGGAAACTTTCCAAAAATCCCTGGAAGATTCAGATTTCCAAAAAAATCAGGAAAGTTTCTAAAATTTCTGGAATGTTTCCGAAATTTACTGGAAATGTTCCACCTTTTTGCAACCCTAATAACAAAGCAATTATTTGTGATATTTGCTCTTCAAAAAATGAACTGGTCATCATTTAAAAAATAAGTATACTTTTTATGCACTTTTCTGGTAGTCCAAAAATAAGCATTTCACTAAACATTCCTCACATTTGACGTGTGCACATTCTCTCAAATCATTCACACTTTTGCACATTTAAACCTGACATCATACACATGCAAATCAAAGACGTTGTGCACAGTTGTTCTTCTGGCTGCAGGCAAACAATGTAATACTTCCATCTTGTCAAAATTTGAACAGGTGGAAGTCAAGATGTTCAATGAATAACGTCTTACATTCTTACAATCTGCTCCTCATAAAAACCCCCTTGTATGACTCTTAAAGACTTGGAAAACAGTAAATGGGTCTTATAGACTACTTTCTGGACCTTGACATTTGGGGTCACCGGTGCTGTTTTGTTATATAAAAAAAGAAGCTTGGAGATGCTAAATATCTCTTGATAAATTGAAAGACTATTTAATAGCAACCATTTAAAAGATTTGGGAATGCATCATACCCTCTGCATGGAGCAAGTATGCTTTCACAATATCAGCAAAATATAGAGCTCCTCACATCAGATTCACCAGACAAAAGAATGACACGTACAACACATGTTTCAGAGTTCTCACTCTGACACAAACAATCAATAGAAGAGATCACACAATCTGTTACTGCAAAAATATAATAGTGAGTCTGTGACATGTTTCAAAGTCATCTAAATACAAAATAAAAAATATTAATTTAATATCAAATATCAAAAATAAATATCAATTTTAATGATCTTATAGATTAAAAACACAATAATACATTGAAAAGAAAAAAAGAAAATACTATTTTGCTTATAATATAGGAAATTCCTATTATTACTGATAATTGCCATTTCATTCACACATTATTCTCTTAATTAAAAAAAAAGGACTCACCTGCTGTTTGAACCAACACCTGCAGTGAATCGTTTGTTAGGGTGCTTGTCCTTGACTTGCTTCAGTGTAATGTCTTTTTTGGCCACCACCAAAACGTCTCCACCATTTCCCCCCTGTCCCCCTAAACGGGGCAAACCCATTCCTCCACTCCCACCCCTCACATAAAGCCGTATATTATCCACAAAGTTGCCATACTGAAATAAAAGAGAAAGATAAAGTTAGTAGGACGTTATGCTTGTGAAACTGTTCATATTTCACTTCTGAATGCACGGAAACTGTCAAGTATGAAGACAAATAAAAATTATGTCAGTACAAATTTTCTGCAGAGACTGCTGTGCCACTGTTCGATTATTTGCATATTTATTATGGCATAAAGGATTTGAGATTTATCTGTCCCTGCACATTCACTACAGCCCCTGGGGAAAGATAGATGCGTTGCTGTCTATGCAGGGTCAGAAAGCGCTCTGGATTCATCAAAAATGGCTTAATTTATGTTCAGAAGATGAATGAAGGTCTTACATGTTTGGCACGATATGAGAGTAATTAATGACAGAATTTTTAGAATTTTCTGTCAGAATTTTTTTAAAGGTGAACTATCCCTTTAAGGTAGGCATCCCCCATCTTACCCTATACAGTATGTGTATATAGACTGGGCATCCCATGAAGCACTGCAAACAATGTGAACTAATTTTATTGATTTTTTTATTTTTTATTATTAAGTATAAAAATAAGCAAATCAATTCTTCAAATGCACTTTGATATATATATTTGATTTGTACTTATCTGTATTTTTGCGTTCTACTGTTAGTGTTATCTGTATGCACCAGGGAGTAAGAGAGTAACGCAATTTCAATTCTCTGTATGTATGTACGGTACATGTGGCAGAATTGACAATAAAGCTGACTGACTTCAAAGAGGTGATGAATGAGCAAGGATACTTTTATTTTGTGCTGTGGGTCCTCAGGACTATGACTGAAAACTGCTCTAAAACAGTGTCCCGTCACGTTTTCGTTTGTGGTGTAGACAAACCACATACTTCACACAAGTGGATTTATTACGAATGTTTTAACAAATCCAACCTAAATGAACCCCCAACAGCATAAATAATGTCCCTTTGAACTAACACTTGATCGAGCAGGAAATTCCATTTGACGAGCTAAGACTCGAGAAAAGAAGAATTCCCAATCCCCCTCGTCAACATGACGCACTTTGTAGCATAATCAATTTATTAATGGTTTGTCTGGGCCCTCTGGGGTTAACAAACGTCAAGATTACAGCAGAAACACATCAGGAAAACTACCTAGGCTACTTATTCACGTCATCCTACAACTGCTGACCTACAGCGAGATTAGCCTATGGAAAACGCATTTATCATTCATTTGTGTTAATATTAAAACCGAATTATGGATAACGATGTCAGCTTGATTTCTACTAATCAGCTAATATTCTTAACACGTGATAAAGGTGTTTAGAGTGTAGCTTCATGTTTGTAACAGTAATTTGCTACACGATCTGTTAATGACATACAAACTGAGAGCATGTGAAGGTCGGGCTATTAACGTTACTAGTTAAATGTCATTCGATAAACTCGCCAACGTTACCAACCTTCCGGAAACAAATTCTGCTTGTCCAGACCATCCCGAAATAACTCCCCAAGGCAGAGATTGTAATAAAGTGGCTTTAAATCTGTCTGTTTTTTAGTTACAACGTTACTGACTCTGCATTGTTCAAGTGAAGCAACAAACACGTGTGCGCTTCCGGAAACATACCAATGTGTGCTGTGATTGGCTGAAAGTCCTGTCCATTATACGTGTTTCCGCCTCTCTCCGTCAGCATGAGAACGTCGTAATTTTCAAAAATAGTATAATATGATCTCCATGAGGGAGCTTGCTCACATTTACCTGCGCACATGAATTCTCCTGCCAGGTTTTAAGTATCCCTTGTCATAAATTAAAAAAAGTAGGCTATTTGTATTTTTGTAAACAATTTACACAAATGGGACTGAATGATCTGCAATGCGAATAAACAAAGTAACTGAATTAAAAAAAATACTTTACAAAACTATTTGTTATGAAGTATAATTATTTGTATTTCTTATTTTATTACTATTTTTTTATTTGTGTTATTTATTTATTTCATTTTTAGCCACGATTTTTTTTCCCTTTTTTTCTAGCAACAAAGCAAAAAATCTGCATTAAAAATATAATGAGATAGGCCTACATTTAGCCTATTAGGCTATAACTAATTTCTTAAGTGAGATTATTTAAGTTTTGTCTAGCCTAACTTTCAAAAAATAATATAATAATAATAAATAAATAAATAACAGTAGGCTAATCATGAGCTCTAAGTGCTTGTGTTCCTCAGATTGTAATTGAATTATGTTCTTCACGTCAGGTGTTTTAGTGTAAGTGGAATGAGCTACAATCAACAGCATGACGCTTGAAACGTGGGCGCGCAGCGCTTTAAAAGTCTCTGTAAGTCGTAAAACACTCGCTCAAAGACAATTATTCACCTCAAAGGTATGAACAGAAAAGGATCTACGGGACAGAAAAGACCGAACTAAACATTGTAAGTGAACTAAACTATTTTACATAACCATTTCACTTGCTCTGGTAGGAGACAAACGGCTTTTTGTTGCTTTACCAAATAATTATTGTTGTTATTTTGTTTATGTTAGTAACTATATACGTACATGTAAAGGCTGAAGACACTCTGGATTAGGCTACCTAAGTTTACACACTGTGTTTATTTACTTTCTGTTTTATATATGCAACAGTTTTCAAGTCATAAAATATTTTCACTGTTGATTCCAAAGGTTCCAATGGGACGATTAATGGGATTGTTTGACGGCCAGTGGTGGCGCCTTCTGTTAGTGTGTCTGCTGATACTCACCTCCGCATCATCGTACACTATACCCAATCTCGAGATACTCAACACCGAGGGCACAGGGGGCAGCAAGGCTCCCGGTCAGCTGGGCGAGATAAACCGCGAATGCTGGGACGCTTCCTCTCTGGCAGTAATACAAGCGCGTAAATTGCCTGTTGCAGAAACAGTAGCTGGACTCTGGGACTTTATGACATACGTGAGCGGGTCTAATCAACCCAAACATCAAGACATGTTCATGGAGCTGGCGCAGGTCTTTTGGGAGAGGTATGTGGACTGTGTGCTGGCACGCGCGCACGGACTGGGCAGAAGGGCCAGTGAGTCCAGGCAAGAAATCATCAAAGTGTTAACTTATCGTTCAGAAGGGATGAAGATCTAGCTACTTTATTGCGTGTTTAACTTTTCATGTCTGTCAAATATAGAGATATAATGTATTTCTTTGTGACTTTCGTCTATCAAACTGCAGCTAAATTAGCTTTTACAAATAAATGTCGCTCATTGTGTTACAACGCTGTCACAATACATGCCAACCAATATGTACAGTATTAGAATATATTTTTAATAATGTTTTGGCTATACCTATGCATTCTCAACATGTCTCACACCTTAGAAATGTAATTTCTAAAAAAAAAAATACATTTACATTTTACATACAGTGGAAAAATAACTATTAGGTGATAATAAATATCACCTAATAAATATATAAATATTTATTAATAAATATCACCTAAAATAACCATTAGGTGATCATTTTCAGCTATGTGCTATGGGAACAGGCCTAATAATTCAAAGGACATACAATGTATTTGTTTGGATGTAGAGTAAAAATAGAGTAAAATGTACGTACTACACTTGGGGCAACACAATAGTCAAAATGAACCTTGAGTTCAGTGAGTCATATATAACACCATCATTCTGGCAGATCCCTGCAGTGCCACAACAGCCCCAGACAATAATCACAATCAATCACAATGCCGCAAATCAACATCCAATTAAGGTACCAGCTGCCCAATTACAGTCAACAACTATGTTAAAATATCTACAGTGCCAGATTTAACACAAAGCTCTGATGTATTGTGTTGAACTTGTTCAGAATCTCAGATCAGTGAAGGTGGGTGTACTAACATTTTCTCACACTCATGATTCTCTCTTGATTCATTTTAGTGATTTTTGTGACATAATTTCTCTTTGCTAATTAATATTTACCCATTTATGTGCAAAAGGTTCTTTGATGTACAGTATGGCACAATAATTCATTACTGTCAGTGAAGTAATGTGCAGTGACATAATGCAAGATGATGTTATTCCTTGATTTCACCATCATATTTAGTGCATCAGTATGTTCAGTCTGAATGTTGTCAGGGTTATTACAGTTAACTAAAGCTAAAACCATAAAAATATAAACTGAAATAAAATAATTAAATTTTGTTTCAGCTAGTTGTCCATGCACTATTTCTCACATTCTTAATTTAAACTAAAATAACTAAGTCTAAAACTGAAAAAAAAAATACAAAAAAAAACATAGACCTTTAAAAAAATAACAACTAGTCCTAATAAATGACACACAACTAAAAAGATTAAAATTCACATACACACACACACACACACACAAAATCTACATACATACAAACTAATTCTGTATCAAACAGACTGCTACTAGCCTATGACATGATTTTAGTTGTAGTTTAGTTTTTTGTAGTGAGCATACTGTGATTTTTCCCTCCCTCACCCGTCCCAAAGCGACACCCCATAAGCACCACTTACTAATGTGTGTGTACAGTATGCATCTACATGTAACTGACTACTGAAAGATTACTTATTCTGAAATAATATTTATTCTGAAAGACTACTTATGTGATATCAACATGTCAATTTATTATAAGCAACACAAGACAGCCAATGGCATTTACAGCGGAAGACTGGACTGATTTTCTACAGTGTTGTTAATCATCAAACTCAGCCAGTTAAGAGCTACATTTTTCCTGAATATGGTCCCTGGAGCACAGGTTTTATCAGCTGGCAATTTTCAATGCACATTTAAGAGTGCCTGTTTTTATATTCCCTAGCCTGACCTTCAGTCCACAAAGCTGGCCAGGAGTTCTCATCTCTCTCATCATCTGAAACAAGGAGATATAAACATTGTATTCAGTTTAACTGCTGTACACAGACACACACATATCTGTGTTATCTCTCCCCTTCTCCTGCATTCATTGATCCGCACACTAATGTTATTGAAGTTATTAGCTAGTTATGTTGGCCTGAGAAAGTCAACATACTGTTGACTGTGTGAAAGATGCTTGGGACAGTTGACTGATCTGTCACTGCTCCCCGGGCCGTAGTTGGGGTTTGCGGGGCCCCGGTGCAGGTTGTACCTGGGCCATTTGAAATAGTTTTATATATGTTTGTTCTATATATTTATTTGTGTAAGTTTTTTTCAAGTTTGTAGGTGTCCAGGTACAGAAACCGAATAATCAAATATAAATAGCATTGCATAGTCCTCACTGTAGGCCTATTATTTAAATATAGATCTTGTTAAAGTAGTTCAGTAAAGAGCTGTGAGTGATTTTCTCTGATTTAATTTCTTGGATTAACATTAAGGACACCGACAGCAGCTAGTAAATTAGGCGCAATCACTTTAAGAGACAATACTTCCTATATGATACACATCCATTTTTTTTTCTCAACTGTTTACGTTCACTTAAGTTTACGTTTGCTCTGTATGTGTGCACCGAACACTAGGGCTGTAAGATTCCGAAATTTTTGGAATCGAGTCTGATTCCGATTCCTGGTTCTGGAATCGATGGGATTCGATTCCAAGAATCGATTCCTCTGTTGTTTTCGATTCTTTTTCGATTCTTGTTTTTTAGGTTGAAGGAACCTAATCTCGCCATGACTGCAGGATATAAAGGTCGTAGAAAGTATCCTTCTCATAATATGAAGCTTTATTTGTAAAAAAGAAAAAAAAAAGATACATTTCTATAGCTCTGATTGATTTTTAAAATGTCATTTTGTCTGCATTTCCCGTGAAATTAGTCATAGCTCACTGCTCAGCAGGGACGTGCATTTATCGCATGAATTGAACAAGACATGAAGTGTCTAAAATAAATGTGCACAGTTCAGCTGAATGATGAAGTTTACTTTGACTGTATTTGCATAAAATTAACAAACTGTATATTGAAACAAAATAACCAGAACATTAACAATAACACTGATAGAGCTCGTGGTTTATCTATCAATCGGATGCGCTCTCGGCCACTGATCTGTGCTCGTGACGTTTTCTTTTAGAATTATCATTGGCTGATAGAAATAAAATAAAAAAATAGTATTTTAGATCAAGAGGCTCGATCACGTCATGATCTATTATGTCATGCAGCTCTCAAAATTGTGGCCAACATAAGCCAGTTCCACCGTAAAATAACCTCTGAATGTTTTTTTTTTAACTGGTTCATTAAAACTATCTATCCGAAAGAACCTTTTCGTGGAAACGAATCAGACTTCTAATCACTTTTAGCGAGCATGAGGCGAAGGGTAATAAAATATAAAATTAAATAGCCTAGATCTTTTATATAAAAAAATAATGATCTTTTATCTCACGACTCTCATAATTGCGGCTTTTATCGAGCATGAGGGAGGCGAATGGTGCTTCTCAAACAGAAGGCTAGCATCCTCAAATTCAGATGATCTCAGTGCCGACTCGTTTTCTTTCAGTTTATTTTCATGAATTTAAATGTGTGCAGCCTTCGTAGGATGCAGCCCTCCGTTTGAGAGGCACCCATAGATAAGATTTGTTGAACTGAAAAAGGCTCTGAATGAGGAGTCGATTCCTCTTGATGGGATAATCGACTCTCGATTCCCAACGCCTCGGAATCGATTCTTTTTTGGAATCGATTCCCAGCCCTACACTTGCTAGTGGGTATATGCCGAATCCCTGCGTATCACGTCGTAGACTACACCACTGATCAAATCTAAAATGAGTTACAAGGAAGAACACAGTTTTGGTTGGTGTTCATGAAGGGGTAGCCTAACTGATGCTGGAGTTGAGGTAACTCTAAGGTTAGGATACTTTGTATTACGTGAACTATTTACGCCATCCGGTGGTCACCAGTGACACGTTCTGTACGTTTCTGAACCATCACCAAACAATCGACTGAACTGTCCTGTTCACTTCCCAAGAGTTTCATCGGAGCTGTAACGCACATAGCTGGCCTAAATTAACAGGAATCCGTGTTACATTTGAGAGTAGCTAATTTAATGATTCAAGCAACGTGAGACTGTAATTGTATTGTCCTAATCTAGCAAGCGCTCCACAAGGGCACTAAAACACGGCTGTAACTTCAACACCTGCAGTGAACCAAGAACAAGTAACGGTAACGATTATAAAACTACTTTTATATTATTTTATTAAAACAAACGAGTCGTTTGATTGTAAAACCCACCACTACAGAAACATTTACTGAGCAATAGGGGAGCTGAATAAAGAGATACAAGGCACTTTTGCTATTATTATGCCAAATAAACATGCAGCATGTGCGTTAAAGTGATATTGCAAAGCTCACGCGCACATCGAGTAACGATCGATTGAGTTTCCTCCCGTTTAACGGAAAAAGCGCGTGCTGTGTTATTTCTCTGATGCCTTGTGCGCGCGGCAGACTCCGCGGATCTGGGCTCGCTCTGCATGCCTGCCGGTGCTGCACGAGGCGCAGATGATGCTGGATGGAGACTGACGCCTCGCAGCTTTTCCCGCGATGCAACTCTGGAGTAACGCATATGAATCAATATTGTTTAGCATCATTCATACGTCTATCCCGCGCTTTCCCCAAAAAAACAACAACAACAAAAAACAGTCAGCAGCATCTTTAGAAAAGCAGTCGTCCATGTCATCCTGTGACACGGCGTGGATCCTCCCACTAGGGACACGGTCTATTTATACAGCGTGCAGCATCCCGAGCCTTCTAGAGATACGCGAATCTGACAAAACAGAGAATCTGAAGATTTTTCGTTTGGAGGTAAGGACATCACTATAGAAATGCCTTTAATACTATTCCAAACAGTCCATGCGACAGTAGATAAATTGTGCCAGATTAAAATCAAACATAATTTTCACAATATTCGTTTCTGATATTCCGCTAAAGCTTCTCGTTTAAACGCATTTTAGTGCTACACCGGGTCGGATAAAGTTACAGTCACTGTTGTCATTTTATCTCTACGTAAAATTAAGTGTTTACTTGAGCCCTAGGAAGGTGGAGATATGGATGTACGTGTATGAATAGACACAGACCATAAAGACAAAAAAAAAAAGGAAAGGAAAGAAAGAAACTAATTTAGCCTATTAGCCTAATATTTAACAGACACCTTTCGTGATTTATGATGTGCATATTCAGAGCAGGTAACATTGGAAACAGTAACACCATAAGTTAATGTCTGAAATTAGTGCTTTACGAATACTGTTCAAACTGTTCTAAAATGAAATTATTTTAAACGGTTGCCTTATTTGCCGTTGTCTTTTCAGTGTACATCTACTATTTTGGGGGTGTACCTTATGCGCATCATGCATACACACTGCTTTCACAGACACGTGCATGCCTGTGTATACATACTGACATACCATCCAGTCTGAGCTTCAGTCTCACTGATAACCCTGTCTAGACTAAACACACACACACAACTAGCTGTACAACTCTCTTCACACTTGTAATGTACATTCACACTGTTACTATAACACTTATAATATATGTTATAATACTTATAAAGATAGTGTGTCCTGCCATGTCTAATGTTTTGGTTTACCATCATATGAAAGCAGATAAATGAGTGGGGTCTTAAGAATTTAAACAACTTGAATATTGAGATTTGAATGTCTAATGTCAATGATGGAGGAACTGTTGGCTCACAAAACAGCAGCATACTCAATTCTATTGATAATACTTTTATCAACAACTTAAACCAGTGGAACATTCAAAATTGTTATTGGCACTGGCTTTGTTAAAAAAATAAGGGATAATGCATAGCAGAAAAATACTTTAAAATATCAAAACACAAGCACAGCTATAGGAAGTCTGAATCAGCAGTCAATTATACTGTTTTGCATTTTTCAGAAATATTTGACCACTGAATTCAGTGATTGACCAGTTAGAAACAAATATTCTAGAGAGCTGTGTTATACACGTTATGAGGATCTAGACTTTTTTGAAAACAGAGAAATGAGTGTGGAAAAACAAGGGGCTAGTCAGCCCATATGAGTACCCCTTGTGAATGTGGTCTGGAGACTGTTAAATGGGGCAGTGGGGTGGAAATGCCTGTTCCAAACCCTGCCAATGTTCCCCTCCGCCCCTTACACACCCCTGTCCTGCCATCCTCACCCCCAGTTATGCCTGGAATCCTACGCACTCTCTCTGTAAAGTGTAAACAACCATGGTCAAAGAAAAATAGGTTGTGATGGGTGGCTGCGATGTGCTGACTGTCAGCATGCCAAGCCCACGTTTTTGAAAAACATAAACAGGGGCAGCATGGATTACAGGCCAAACTGAGGTGTAATCAGGGGGGATTTACACCCGTCAGGTTGAGACAATGAGTGTGCTCTGATAACAGTGCCTCACTCCATAAAACTGATTATGATTTGCTTTTGTCAGGAAGCAGTGGCAGCGCTAATGGTAGCATTAGCTCAGCAGGGAACTGTGTCTGAGCAAGGCTATCTTTGTGTACATAGCTGATGACTTTTTTGTTATTAAAACCTTTTGCACATGAGATATGGCAAGAGGGGAGAAATTACTGTTAGTTTGGTTCTATGGTTAAAAAACTTTAATGTAGAAAAATTGCTTGTACAACACATTAAAATAAAATAAAACAACTGCAAACTTATCTACACTCTAAAATGGGGTTTAAACAGAAAAACCAATAGACAAGACATAGAATAGAATTTACAGGGTATCACAAGTTGTTACCATTTATTTGTTGTGCATTAATCTACTTTAGATATTCAGTGCAAGTAATAATATACAAACATCACAACACCATATGGTTTTATACAAAAGCAGTTTTAGCAAATGGCCGCATATATAGATTTAGTGTAATATGCTAAGATTTACAGATATAATTATTTTTATTTTTTGTTTATCAGTGCCAGCTCTAATTCTGGCTGCCATTATGCCTCTGTTGGAAGAAAGTTCTGTGCCGAGGGACTGTACTCGAACTGTGCCGGTAGTCATCATTGGTGAGTCAACAAGGAGCAAATTTTATCAGATTCATTACTATTGAAAAAATAGTATTCACATCATCAACCAATCCTGATGGATCTTAAACAGTAGATTCCAATATAACATTCCACAGTCTCTCCCATTTCCCCCTCACAGGTAACGGTCCTTCCGGTATATGCTTGTCGTACCTTCTGAGTGGGTATACTCCTTATTTAGATCCAATGGCTGTGCACCCAAACCCTATCCTCTTTCGTAAACTGCAGGAAGCCAAGCAGCTTCCCATCACTGAACAGGTAAAAAGATGAGTGTCAAAACAGGGTGCGAAGTTTAACCTAGTACTAAATTGAGGTGTAAAAATTGTGGAATAAAACTAAATTGTGAACAATCAGAAATGTTTTGAAATGTCAAATGTGCAAAAAACCAGCTGACCAATGTGTCTGTAGGATTTGGAGTTTCTTTGCGAAGGTTTAGAGGGGCGTTCAGGAAACCCTGTGGCAGTGCTCTTCGACACACTCCTTCATCCAAATGCAGATTTGGGCTTTGAGTTCCCCTCTGTACTGCAGTGGAGGCTGGAAAAGAAACATCACATTCCTCATCTGGTCTTGGGCAAAGCTACACCTGGTGGTGCCTGGCATGTGAGTGACCTCTCCGAGATAGTCAGGTTAATGCTTCTCACAACTGTACAAGCTGAAAAAAACTGATTCAATAATAATAGCTTCTCGAACTGGTAGATTAGCTTTGAGTAGTTTCTATGGCATATCTAAGACTTTCTTACTATCTCAGGTATTGAGAGTCTGGTTCTAACAGTTTTGATATACTAGTTATACAAGATGATTTACATAATGTGAAGAAACCAGAATTTACAACCCTAACAATCATTTTTGACTAAATATCCTTCACTGACAAAATATACTCTTTCTGGTCTCCAAGGCAATGGAAGGTTCAATGCTGACCATTAGTCTTGGTTTATGGATGGAGTTACCAGGAGTCAACTATAGAGATTTGGCCTCGGGCAAAAGGAGGTATGTACTATGGAGGATGACTGATAGTAGCTTCCAATAGTACTGGGGTGTCATGTCCTGCTTCTGGAGAGCCTCCTTCATGCAAAATTTGGTTCCAAACCTAATTAAACACACCTAAACCAGCTTGCCAAGGGCTGCGTCTGAAAGCTGAAAATCGGAGTGACAGTAGTCAGCAGCCTAATCTTTCAGATGCAGACAAGTTCTTCAGGATTACTAGAAACCTTTAGACAGGTGTATCAGAACGGGTTGGAACTAAAGTCTGCAGGAAGGTGGGCCTCCTTGAGCAGGATTGGACACCTCTGCATTAGTGTTTCTCGAAGATATCAAGAAGATGGGTTCCTCAAGTAGAAATATGGTCCAATTTTTCAAACGTTAAAGAAAAATCTGAGATGGATGGGTTATGTATGTTATGGGTTTTCTCACAGGTCGGTGTCCAATGATCGAGCCGCTCCAGATGAGATCTCTTCATACTACAAACATTTTGTCAAGCTCATGGGTCTCCAGAAGAACTTTGTGGACAATACCTATGTCACCTCTGTTCAAAAACTTCACCGCAGTCATGAAAAAAGTCTTGGGAATGAAAAGAACATTGTAAATGGTCAGCTGAATGGTGTGAAAAACGGGTTTGATTATTGCAATAAGAACAGCACTGAAAACAGTCAGAATGGACTGGTAAATGGGTTTAGCAATGAGTTACAAAATGTAATGGAGAATAGCAGTAGAAGTGGTGGTATTGGGGAGGAGGATAAAGATAAAAGAGGCAAAGAAAGAGTGAGAGAGAGTATTGGGGTTTCCCAAGGACTTTCACAGGGACTCTGGGAGGTCAGGGGCTACCAGCACCTCCAAGGTGACACTCATGTTCCATTTAGCTTATTTGCTGAGAATGTTGTCTTAGCAACAGGGGCATCTGACTCTCCAGCTCGACTGGGAGTAGAGGGGGAGGATCTCCCTTATGTGTTCCACAGTGTACGTGACCTTGGAGTGGCTGTCAGCTGTCACGGCAAACTGGGCTCTTCCTCTGACCCTGTGCTGGTAGTGGGGGCGGGGCTGAGCGCAGCCGATGCAGTGCTGTGTGTCCTGAACCATAGGGTCTCCGTGTTGCATGCATTCCGTAAGCGTGCTGATGACCCAGGTCTCATCTTCAAACAGTTGCCAAAGACACTTTACCCTGAATATCACAGGGTCTACCACATGATGTGTTCCAAAGTTTACCCAGCATCCCCTGTTGCCAATCCCACAGCTCCTAGTCCATCTTTGTTCCCCGACTACACCAGCTTCCCTGAGCACTGTGTGCTCTCCTTCCAGCCTGACATGCACTGTGTGATGAGGGGATCCAATGGTGTCCTTAGAGTCTTCAAAGTCTCTATGGTGCTAGTTCTTATTGGGACCTATCCCAACTTATTTTTCTTGAAGGAGCAAGGGCAGTACCTTGGTTTGGATCCCAGTAGGCCAATCTCTTGCAGACAGAATCCTATCGACATAAACCCTTACACCTTCGAGTGCAACGCTGAGCCTGGGCTCTTTGCCATGGGACCCCTTGTCGGTGACAACTTTGTACGTTTCTTAAAGGGTGGCGCTCTTGGCATTGCTAGCTGTTTGCACAAGAGGCTGAAACAGAGGATTGAGAAGAACAGGAAATTGATCACCGAAGAAGGAGGGTGTGGAGGACGGGGAAGAGAAGAAAGTGGGGGCAGAGGAGAAGGATTTGTCTAAGGCTCCAAGAGAAGGTGTATCATGACAAGAGTCCTGGAATACATCTCATTTTTATATGTATGCAGTGAATACTAATGAAACTACAACTTTCCTACAATTTACAAGAGGAAGTACAGGTGCATCTCAATAAATTAGAATGTCGTGGAAAAGTTCATTTATTTCAGTAATTAAACTCAAATTGTGAAACTCTTGTATTAAATAAATTCAATGCACACAGACTGAAATAGTTTAAGTCTTTGGTTCTTTTAATTGTGAAGATTTAGGCTCACATTTAACAAAAACCCACCAATTCTCAATCTCAACAAATTAGAATATGGTGACATGCCAATCAGCTAATCACCTCAAAACACCTGCAAAGGTTTCTTGAGCCTTCAAAATGGTCTCTCGGTTTGGTTCACTAGGCTACACAATCATGGGGAAGACAGTGATCTGACAGTTGTCCAGAAGACAATCATTGACACCCTTCACAAGGAGGGTAAGCCACAAACATTCATTGCCAAAGAAGCTGGCTGTTCACAGAGTGCTGTACCCAAGCATGTTAACAGAAAGTTGAGTGGAAGGAAAAAGTGTGGAAGAAAAAGATGCACAACCAACCGAGAGAACCGCAGCCTTATGAGGATTGTCAAGCAAAATCGATTCAAGAATTTGGGTGAACTTCACAAGGAATGGACTGAGGCTGGGGTCAAGGCATCAAGAGCCACCACACACAGACGTGTCAAGGAATTTGGCTACAGTTGTCGTATTCCTCTTGTTAAGCCACTCCTGAACCACAGACAACGTCAGAGGCGTCTTACCTGGGCTAAGGAGAAGAAGAACTGGACTGTTGCCCAGTGGTCCAAAGTCCTCTTTCCAGATGAGAGCAAGTTTTGTATTTCATTTGGAAACCAAGGTCCTAGAGTCTGGAGGAAGGGTGGAGAAGCTCATAGCCCAAGTTGCATGAAGTCCAGTGTTACATTTCCACATTCTGTGATGATTTGGGGTGCAATGTCATCTACTGGTGTTGGTCCATTGTGTTTTTTGAAAACCAACATCACTGCACCCGTTTACCAATAAATTCTGGAGCACTTTATGCTTCCTTCTGCTGACCAGCTTTTTAAAGATGCTGATTTCATTTTCCAGCAGGATTTGGCACCTGCCCACACTGCCAAAAGCACCAAAAGTTGGTTAAATGACCATGGTGTTGGTGTGCTTGACTGGCCAGCAAACTCACCAGATCTGAACCCCTTAGAGAATCTATGGGGTATTGTCAAGAGGAAAATGAGAAACAAGAGACCAAAAAATGCAGATGAGCTGAAGGCCACTGTCAAAGAAACCTGGGCTTCCATACCACCTCAGCAGTGCCACAAACTGATCACCTCCATGCCACGCCGAATTGAGGCAGTAATTAAAGCAAAAGGAGCCCCTACCAAGTATTGAGTACATATACAGTAAATGAACATACTTTCCAGAAGGCCAACCATTCACTAAAAATGTTTTTTTTTTTATTGGTCTTATGAAGTATTCTAATTTGTTGAGATAGTGAATTGGTGGGCTTTTGTTAAATGTGAGCCTAAATCATCACAATTAAAAGAACCAAAGACTTAAACTACTTCAGTCTGTGTGCATTGAATTTATTTAATACACGAGTTTCACAATTTGAGTTGAATTACTGAAATAAATTAACTTTTCCTCGACATTCTAATTTATTGAGATGCACCTGTACACTTAGAAAAATGAGCAGAAGCTAGGAGAAACTTCTCTCTTCCCAATGGTGTCTTGTGTTGACTGTCTTGCAAAAGGAGTTTTTGCTGGTCAGGAATAATGTGCCAATATGTCAGTGTCATGGAGTGTGCTTAACTTCTTGTTGTTACAAATGCTGTTAGTTGCCATGTTGTTTGTAATTAGTTACCTGCTCTTACACTACATCATATGGCGCTTTTCCACTGCGTGGTATGACTCGGCTCTGCACGGCTCAGTATGGCTCTGATAGCATTTACACTGCAGTTTAGTACCACTTTACAGTGGGCGGGATTATTCACATGTCGTTATAGTTGCGCTGCCTCTACTGCCGTGACTCCTGAAAAACTTTTTCATTCCGCGTCACCCCATCAAGCTCTCACTGGATCCGCTCCTCGGCTATCAATGAGAGGAACGTCTGTACTTCCTCAACAGACAACGAAACAGCCATTTTTTGGTTGTTTAAAAAAGGTGCGCTCATTCAAAACAGTTGCGTTCGATCCTTCACTGGCTGGCTGATTTAAATCTAGCGGGACTGTTGTGTCTCGTGTCGCAAGTAGTGACGATTCTCTGCGGCCAATCAGTGATCATCTGAGTTTACAGGTCACGTTTTGGTAATGGTATGGCTCGCTTGGAACCTCGGCCGAGGTGGTACTAAAAAAAGTACCAGGTACTATACCCAGTGGAAACCCCCCCCAAAAGTGAACCGTACCGTACCATGCAGTGGAAAAGCGCCAGTAGATAGCGTGTCTTTCAGTCATGATTGCAATGCCTAAAGGGGCGTTCACACTGACAGTGTTTTGTAGCGACAAAGCAACCAAGCATCATTAAGAGGTGGTGTCACAAGCAACAGACTTGCTGTTGAGAAGTGACAAAGTTTAGCAGAGCTATAAGATGCAGCAACTATCAATGTAAGCACAGTGATTTGTCGTGAAGTTGGATACAGAGTAGGAATGCCTACTAAACTCCAACAGCTCAGAAACTCTTGATTTAATATCTGTCAGTGTGAGCACAACATATATCAAGGAGGCTTGCACTAAGCAGTAAAAGAAAGCAATACCAAAAGAGCAGATGACTTAGGCCGAAGGCCTAATTCATAAAGATTATGTTGCAGTCTGCATTAATGTTTTTGCTGTGAAATGCCATTTAATGCACAATTAATACGCACAAAATTTCCAAAACCTTGATGAGCTAATAATGAGCCAATGTATTTATTTGTCTAAAAGCAATGATGCACAAACATGGCCTTATCCCAAATAGTTTATTACGTTCTGTTCATTTGGATATATATTCTAATACAGAACACATAATAGCACTTTAAACAAACATCCCTTTCATCCAGTGATTCTATGGTACCCAAGCGTGCATTAACAGGCTCCTAAAATAATCTGGATTACTGCTAAAAGAAGAAAACTATTAGGCCACATTGTAAGACCTGGGCTATGTGTATATTTTCCATCAGACAAGATCAAAACCATCCTTACTCTTTCATTGTAACCTAAAACAAGTGCCAAACCTTTGAAAAACAGTACATTTTCATTTACAGTAACCATGGTGTTTGTCGATCATTTTGGTAATTTGTAAGTAAAATAGATAAACAAGAATGTTCTGCATTACAGAAAATTTAGATTAATCCAATGTGCTATGTTTTAGAAATTTTGACCCCCCCAATAAGGTATTTCAACAGCACTCAATAGTGAAATATATTACTTCATAAATGTTTTATTGCTTTGAAATATTAACTAAAATAACTTCTGAGCTAGCATTAAGTTTTCACCTCAGCCATTCATACTGTAAGTTTAGACTGCTGAGGGAATCTTTGTGTGGAGTGACAGTTTTGATAGTAGAAGACAAATCAGAGCTGTTAGAAGTAAATTCAATGCAGGACGGTCAAAGCTGCTTCACAAGGTGATGTATTGTTGGCGTGGAAGCAAAAGACAATTTTGTAAAACTTCAACTTTTAATATATACATATACGTTTTGTACAGTGTTTTTTATTATAGACCAATAAATCTCTAATAAAAATGGAAAAATGGTGTTGTGCTTTGCATCTTTTCACAGATAGCGGCAGCACTATGAACTTATTTCTTTGCCAGTCTAGGGTTGTACCTGAGAGAAAAAGAGAGCGAGAGGGAAAAAAACAGATTCAACACAAAAGCAAGTAATTTATACCGACCAACCATTATTCCCACAAAGGCTTTTAACATTCCTACCCTACGTGACAATTAGTAACCAGTGTCTAAAAGATTGAATAACTGAGCGAATTGATACAAACTGGTACGCCGTAAAAATCAGACAGTGTTTAAAAGTCATCAAACCAGACATCCCCTTCCATAAAACAAGTCTGTTACACTTCATAGCCTGGGGAGGGAGGGAGCTGGAGAAGACGTTGGAAAAACAGAGGTGCTATTTTCTTTTCATTCTTTTTATTTTCTGTGTGATGTTCCCACTCCATGCATGACTGGCTGAGCAAATTCAGAGATCAAACAGTTGTGATGGACAAATCGCACCGTCGTGGCTGTGTGTATATTTGAGGGCGCGAATGTGTGTTTTTCTGCTTAGGCAAGAGAAATGGCAGCACTTGAAAGTCCCTCGTTAGCCAGGTTCAGTCTCCAGGCAACAATTCCGTGCTTGACATGGCCTAACCCTTCTTCCTCTGTGAGCGTAAATCCTAGTTCTAACGAAACTGTGAAAAATGACTTAAAACACTGTACTATTTATGGCAAGCCAGTAGTTGCCATTGTAAATAAATACTACATGAACACATAATACGTGTGCGCATTATGCACTGTTTTCACAAATTTTCATTTTCGTAGTTTACACAGACATTGTATAAACATGCACTTTGAAACTGGTTTAAAAAATTTTGCATTTTCAGGTCCCCAAACAAAAAGTTTTCCATTTTTACTTAGAAATGTGTACATCCCCCAAAAAACAGGAGTGTGTTAAGGATTAGGTTGTATTGGAGTAACTACACCAATATCCAAGAAGCAAACTGTTGTGTGTGTGTCAAACTTTTTGAGTGGACTGGCATATATTTTGACAACAGTGTTTGGAAGTTTGCTTTCTGGATATTTGTGTAGTTATTCCTCAGAGATAGGATATATTTTATACGAGTGAAGCTACTAAAGAAGTGCTCTTACAGGGCACTGACCACTAACTTAAACCATCACTGTATTTTCTGTCCTAACCACTGTGTGTTTAAACAGCATGAGCTTGTTAGAAATATCTACGGGTCTTCGCAGCCCAGCGTGACCTGAACTGTGAACAATGACTTAAAAGCAGTTGGGAAATCATTGACGTCATTCTTTCCAAGCATGCTCTGCGAAAATGAGGGATCTGCTAAAAGGAGAAAAAAAAAACCTTCAAGAACTCATGCGTGATGCCGTGACACTGGTGGATCAGGCCCAGCAGCTCATCAACAGCCAAATCACACAGCTGATGAGTTCATGAATTCAGTTCATAAAAAGTGCGCTTAACTTTAATAAAGAAACTTGCTGCGGTCGAGTGGAGCTTTTCAAATTCAGAGCACTGGCATGTCAAAGCTGTGCAAGTCTACCACCAAATATCTGAGCGCCTGTTTGACAGAAGATTCAAAACCAGGCACAATACTGGGAACCAGACATCTCTCTGTCCTGCCCGCCTCAGTGCGTAAGAGTATCCCAGCGCTTAAACCGGTCTCAGCCAGTCCACTGCAGACTAAGCCCTCACAAATGTTATTGTCTCATTGTAAGCCTTGATTTTCTGGGGTTAAAGGTCAGTGTCTTGTTGAATGTATTGTTAGTTTAGGCAGGTGGCGAGTGTCTGGATGAGGATGAGAATTGTACAGGGACCAAACAAGATCAGTCAGCGTTCAAATGAGCACTAAAAGTGCTGACGTCACTGGACTTGATTCTGTCCATTCTGTCCTTTTGATCCATGCCCATTCATTTATCCATGTATGCCCTACTGCATGCAAAAGTACACAGACTACATACCTGAACAAATCATCTCCCAAAATCTCCTCCCGTTCATTCCGTTTTTCCTCCTGAGAGAGAGAGAGAGAGAGAGAGAGAGATAATGCCAGAAATGAGAACACAAATCATGTATTCAGAACTGTATTCAACATGTCAGGGGTCAGCAACCACTAGCATGTGAGCAATTGCAACAGAGGTGAATGTATTTCAATTAGATGAAGTCACAGCTAGTCTACATTTTAAAGGAAAACTTCCTCATATTCACATGGCCTATTTTAATTGAGCTGTTGAAATACCATTAAAATATGAAAAAATTAACTGCAATAGACAAGAGAAGTGTGGATGGTTGGTTCTATTTGTTGCTTTTAGCTTTTAGAAAAAAAGAAGTTACTGCTATCATTGTTGATGTTCAACCCACTATCTAGGGTCCTTAACATTCCACACAAATCACAATAATAGTTATGAGAAAATTCCAACATTAAGGGAAAAGATCACACAAACACAGTGGGGAAATCCATTATTTAGAAATGAATCTACACATTTATTTTTGAAAAGAAGTCTCTTAATGCTCTGAAAAGTCTCTTATGTTCACCAAGGCTGCATTTCTTTCATTAATAATACAGTAAAACATAAATATTGTGGAATATTATTACAATATAAAAGAACTCTTTTGTACTTGAATACATTTTGAGATGTAATTTATTCCTCTAATGGCAAAGCTGAATTTTCAGTAGCCATTATTCCAGTCTTTAGTGTCACATGATCCTACAGAAATCATTAATATGCTGATTTGGTGCTCAAGAAACTTTTTTTATTATCAATGTTGACAACAGTTGTGCTGCTTAATATTTTTGTGAATTTTTTTGTGTTTTTTCCAGGATACTTTGATGAATAGAAAGTTCAAAATTGAAAGAGATTTTTTGTAACAATGTAAAAGTCTTTACTGTCACTTATCATCAATTTATTGCAATAAATTTGTGTGCACATAACTAATATCGGCTGATAATGCAAATACAATATATAACCCTCCCCCCACCACTTATTTCCTTGTTCCCGTGGTCTCTCACCTCTGCTGCCTGTCTGAGCCATTCCTCCAACTCAGAGTTCTTACTGCGATTGTAAGCCACCAGATCCGAGCCTCCGATAATATTGGGCAGCCCGTTAAATCCAGGGACATTTTTCTACACATGCACACACAGATACATGCACATTCACCAACAGCCATCAAAATGTCACATAAAGAGATATAACTAAACCATAATATAACTAAAGTGGGCACCCTCTAACCTTGCGGAACCTTTTCACATTCTTATCATTAGGGTCATGGGTCTGTAGTGGACCGGGTCTTGGTCTGGAAGAGGTGCTCACAGTCAGGGAGATGAACTGAATCTGTAGGAGCCTCCTGGGCAGCTCAGGGTCATTCTCAGATCCAGATTTGGAGGTTGAGGCCTTCAGAAGAACAGAGATTTTACTTTATTATTATACCCTAGTGGGAACCAGGGTAAACATAGCGATCAAGACCTTTCTGAAACCCAGAAAATATATTTTAGGTAGTGTAGATCAAACTGACTCACAACCAGCATCTGTATTAAAATCTCTCACCTGCATTTCCTTTTTGACTGCAGGCTCACAGTGCTGGGAAATGCCATTTTGGGTCCTTGAATTCTGAAAGACAAACAAACATGGGACTAGCTCTTCTGCAGATTAAAAACAGACAAGATATAATATAAAACATATATATGAAACAAATTATGGCTGCTTTTGTACCACAACAAGCGACACTTCCTCTTCTTTGACCTCTTCAAGTTCTGGTCTTTTCCCCTTCTTTGCTGAACTATCCACTTTCAGTTCTGGCGTTTGATTGGATGACCTCTTTGACTGCCTCTGAGAGCCCTGATTTGTTGCAGCTGGGCCTGTTCTGTCCAACTGCAAGTTCTGAATGTTGTTGGCACTGCTTTGCTGATTCTTTATGCTTTTTCTGCTTTTGGACTCAGTGCCCTCTTGCTGATTCGGTAATTGTGGGTTACTGATTCTGCTGTTTGTTCCTGACTCAAGACATTGTTTTTTATTAGCTGCAGACTGCAAAGGCTCATCCATTTCATCGGACATTATGGACTCGAGCTCTTCAAGTGACATATCTAAATCAGCGGCTGCTGCAGGTTTCTCAGGGGCTGCTGGGGTGTCTTGCTCTGGTTCCTTTCTCTTCTTGCTGCCAGTGCTTTGACTGGACCCACAAGCCTGAACCAGACTGGCACTGAACTCAGATCGTGACACTGAGCTGTGTTGGTTTTGGGCTGTATGTGAGGTTTTGTGAGATCTACTGGCAAAGGAACTTTGCTGGATCTCATCCTCTATAACCTCACTGTCTTTTCTGGAGAGTTTGGCATCTGACTGGACAGAATTGGTAATGTCTTCACGTGGCCTGCCACCATAAACAAATATATAACATAAATCTTAATAAAATGAAGTCTCACATCCTGCACATT
This sequence comes from Schizothorax lantsangensis, assembly GCA_027422415.1. NCBI lineage: Eukaryota > Metazoa > Chordata > Actinopteri > Cypriniformes > Cyprinidae > Schizothorax > Schizothorax lantsangensis. The sequence goes on along the minus strand of CM049850.1, from coordinate 19,342,808 downwards.
TCTACTGCAAATACTGTCACATGACCCTGTTCACCTAATGTGCATCTTGGGTGATCTGATAACAAGTGGTCAGCTTAGACACATTAGCATTTATTTAGATTTTCTTTGATTTCATGACTATATATGCATCATTTTGTCATTTTTCAGTGTCATTATATATTTACATTAATAAAATAAAAAAATGACAGAAAATTTTGAATAAATAAATAAAAAAATAATTTTAAATCTCACTACAAACACTTGTTCTACTCAAGCAGCTGTATCAACTTCAGATGTGTGTGCTTCATGTAACTTATACTACTGGTTAAAAGTTTGCGGTCAGTAATATTATATTTAAAATAAATAAATATTTTTATTCACCAAGGATGCATTAAGGATGTCAGTAAAGACATTTATAATGTTACAAAATAATTTATTTTAAACAGTCAAGAATTCCAGTCTCCCAAGGGGAAAAACAGTATCACATTTTCACAGAAATATAGTGATAATAAGAAGAAATATTTCTTGAGCACCAAATCAGCATATTAGAATGATTTCTGAAGGATTATGAAGACTAGAGTAATGGCTGCTGAAAATTCAGCTCTGCTTTTACAGGAATACATTACATTTTAAAATATATTAAAATAGAAAACAGCTATTTTAAAAAGCCTACGAGATGTAGTGTGGCATTATACTTACCTTTTCTTGCCGGCAGGCTGGAAGAAGTTTGTGAGGGCTGTCTGTTTCTGGGGAGACCGTTTTAGTGTGGTGCTGGCATTTGGAGGTGCTGTCAATTTCACAGAACCTTCAGGTTCAACTCGCCCCCTGCCAGAGGAAGCAGAACTTTTCTTCATCCTCTGCTCAGGTTCAACCATGCTGAAGCTTTCAGATGACATCACTGTCTCACTGACAATGCGAGTAGTGGAAGGTTCTGGGCCGAGGGATGAGGGTTTGTTTGCTGCTGACAGTGTGGAGCTCTTCTGTTTGGGGAGTGTCTTCTCTGGAGTCTCACCAACTGTATTGATCCCACTTGTAACCACCCTGCAAATGTGAACAATGACTATTGGCACTACTGATTATCACTATATGTAGAAGAAATGCTGTAAATCAGTGGAGTGGTCTGTGAATTGATTGGCTTAAAACAACAACAACATTACTCTACTAATAGCAAAAGTGTTTCTGTTGTCTAACTTCCAAATACATAACTCAGAGATATACAGTATATCATAAATATAACTAAAAGTAGCAGTCTAGTTAATTTCAAAACACAAAAAGCACTCTGATAAACTTATACCAATAAAAAATAATTATAGACTCTAAATTAGGACACTTTTGAACACAAAAATGTGAGATTGTTGTTTTGAGGTAGTTGTATGGAGATGTTAGGTTTTCCTATTTATTTATTTTTGAAGATGTCCACCACCTAAAACAGGTGTTCTGTAAGATTCAGTGCACAGACTTCTACCTGCTCTGGTTCTGAGAGAGTTCAGTGTTGACCACATAGGCTGTGATATTCTGGGAAGGTGCTGCGAGTGCCGTCTCATCTACAGCCGTGTTCTGAGAAAGTGTTGCTGCAGCAATGACTGGTTTCACTTTCACCGAATCTGTGAGGAAGTGTTGAGAAATTATTCATGTGTCGAGTTGTTCACACGTCAGTCAGGAACCCTACTTCTCAGAGTCGCTGCCATGTAAGGATCAATAAGTACACTTAAAACATAATTTTAAAAAAGTACAATCAGTCATCATCTGAACAGTCATCATATTAATCGTTATTCACTCATTGTTAACACTGAACACACTGCTAAGAATGAGTAATGACCTAGAACAGTCCATCTACACCGGATGTGTATGTAAGTGCATGGAAACCCACCAGATTGCATAGAACAGCAGGGATTGCAGTATGTTTTATTATTGATATGAATGGCAGCCAATCCAATCTCAGATTCAGTGATAAAGCGCAAGCCGTTTCTGTGTGAAAAAGAGAAAACATTAGAGAGACAAAGATCCACCAAAAAAGGAATTTACTGATTCCTGCAGTAATACTCAGATAGCTCTAAACAAAACATAAAATATTAAATATATTTTTCCATAAATATTCTATTTAATAATATATATATAGACATATATTTTTTTTTTTTAAGAAATAGGCATTTTTGTACTAATGAAGCAGGAATGTGTGTTCTGCCACAAACAAAACCTGAACACATACGTATACAAAATGGAATCAACCAATCATCAAACAAACTGTTGATAATTTGTTCTTTTTTTAAATGAAGTTAGTGGAGTACTGTTTCGGATCGCTCTGGCCTAATTTATGACCAGATTTTATTAGTGTTGGGTCCGAGTCCACCTTGTCGAGTCCTAGTTTTTAATCAATTGAGTTTAAGTGTGAGACGTTTATTAATGTCTTTTTATATTAATTTTATGTTGTTACTTTTTTTTTTTTATGTTACACATAACATGGATTCATCTGTAATGAATGTTCATCTGAAAAATTTCTGCGTTCAAAATATCCAAGTCCGAGTCCACCCGAGTTCGTCCAAGTCCAAGTCCATTCACAATTGCAGTCCGAGTCCAAGTACCCAACTCTGGATTTTATGCACAAACTAAACAACAGCTTCTCTGTATTACTCAATACTCAGAACAATCAATATAGATGTGCAAAAACACACACACACCTGTGCAGAATCTGGCCCACAGAATCCACCCACTTCTTGAAGGTTGGAGGGATTAGAGCCTGGGAGTTCCCAGATGTCATGTCGACAACACAGGTGCTGCTTGACTCCAAGAGTGAAATGGGCAGAGAGCCCTCGTCCAAAAGCTGGCTCACCCCACCTCCACAACTCACCGCCAGACTCAAACGCTTCATCTGAAAAGATACACAAAACATCAGTGATTACAACAATAAATCTCTGATTAGAATTCAGCTCGGATTATAGTGATTTTCTAAATCATTCTTTAACCTAATTACAATAATTAGCATGATAGAAAATGAAAATGCAAGTTTTTAAATTGAAGTAACTGAAGCCTACTGGCTATTAAAAAGAAAGAAAAAAATTTGTCCCACTCAAGCTTCCTGTTTTAATAAGAAATACATCTACACAGGAAATATGTGCTCATCCATCATTATCCGAAACCAAAAAAATATATATATTTTTATTTTTTTATAAAAAATGAATGTTTTTTATGTTCCAAACAAGCAAACAAAAAATGTTATTAGACAGATGAAAAACTTGCATTTAAACTAAAAACTGAAATAAAACAAGCTTTTTCAAACCAAACTTTTTTTTTCTGGGCCTTAAGAGATTAAAACCTTTTTCCCAAGAAATCACAAGAAAGAAAATGACATCTTTTCAATGCTGTAGCTTCTATCAGTAGTTATTCACTCACAAATGAGCCTGCTGGTTACAGAGAATATCCCAGCTGTTCAACTTCACATGGTCTACTCTTCCTCTGAGCTAATTAGACTGTTTTACACCTCCTGATTAATATAAAACAGCATGGAGGAACTCCTGTGTGACATCCAACTTTTTCACTGTATATAACAGCCTAATGAATGCATATCTAACTTTCACTTCTCAGGAAAAGATCAAAGATAAAGAATACATGAAATAGGTAAAGGTCAGAGTGCTTGTAACTGATAATATTACAGGACAAATAAAGGAGTCTTTTAACAAGTCAAAAAAGATGAAGACAGTGTCTGGTGGCGTTGACTAAATGACACAGCTGCAGCAGTGTGTGGGTGGGCTGAAAAAAACAACAACTTTCGCACAGATTTGGGTTCAAAGGTAACATCTTTTTCTTCTATAGTAACTGGCCATGTGATGTGATAAGGAATATGAAAGTAAGAGAACAATATCACAATCCTTTGGCCTCATATTTAGTGGAATAGACCACATCTTAGTGCACTGTCAACAGACAAACCAGGCTTATACATCCTGCTCTAGAAGACCGTATGCCTTAGGATTTCACACCAAAATAAAATAAATAAATAAAACAAACAAGATAAAGCCTATTTTAGGACCATTAAGATTTTATTTTTTTGCACTGTGACACTTTTTTCATGAAAATTAAGCAACATTATAATATAACTATTTCTCATATTCCTGTATTTATTGTATGAGGTGTGTTCTATGTATTGTACTATGTATAGTGTTCTATGTATTGTACTATGTATAGGTTTTAAAATGTATATTTACACCACTGTTGAAAAACATGGGGTCGGTAAATTTTTTAAAAAATGTTTTTGAAGTCTCTTATGCTCACAAAGGCTGCATTCATTGGATAAAAAATAAAGTAAAAACTATAGTACTGTGAAATATTATTACAATTTAAAACACCTGTTTTCTATTTTCATATATTTTTAAAACGTAATTTATTCCTGCGATGGCAAAGCTATATTTTCAGCAGCCATTACTCCAGTCTTCAGTGTCACATGATCCTTCAGAAATCATTCTAATATGCGGATTTGGCGCTCAGGAATCATTTATTATTATCAATATTGAAAACAGTTGTGCTGCATAATATTTTGTGCACACCAAGATGCATTTTTTTCAGGATTATTTAATGTTTATAAACTTCAAAAAACAGCATTAATTTTAAATAAGAAATCTTTGCCCAGTTATTGCTTTGCTACTAGCTGAATAAAAGTATTATCTTTATTAAAAAAACCTTTGAATGATAGTGACAGTCATGATAAGTAGCTGTAGAAGTGTTTTTAAAAGAGGTGAAGTCTGTCCTAATGTTAATGTACAGTGATGGTATAATTTATAATTTTAGTAGTAGTTAAAAAATCCCTCTTGCCTGTTTTGAGTTCAAAAACAGAAACGTTTTCCCCTTGAAGAGGCTTTTTCTCTCAGGTCGTGCACTCAGATCCACATCCTCTTTAGCCAGGCTGGGCTCATCAATCTGAGGCCTAAATCTGACCAACACAAAACACAGCAACATCAGATCTATAATGTCTATTCAAAATATTGCCATTAGCTCACTGCTATTTAGATGGAAGAGAACAAGCAACTGTGAATGAGAGAGAAAAAGAGACACTCCATACTTCTCGGCTTTAGGCAGCGGGAGCTTCTGCTGCACAGCTTTGCTAAACGCACTGAAGAATTCAGGTTTTACTAAGGGCCGACAGCACAGCAATGCACAGATTGTCTGCAAAGAGAGACAATGATTCAGCAGATGTTTAAGTGCACTTGAAGGTTCACTGGCAGTTAATCAGGGTACTCAAGGATCAAATGATGTGCTGAAGCGGTCAATGGCCTCCTGACCTTTATGGTGACCTTTACAGTGGGCATGACAAGGTGAGTGCAGTCAAGTGTCCAGGAGTTGACAAGTCGCCCCCCAATATAGCGCAAGTCTTGAGAGAGGGAGGCTTTCCCTTCATTATCAACACATGAGGAACACACCACAACACACTCTTTCTCCAAACTGAGTGGGGAAAAAGGGTGATTATTACTATCAGCTTCATAAAATATAAATTCAGAATATCTAAACTATGCTAAAACACACACACGAAAAATGAGACAACAGCATAAAACCCAAAAATTGAGCAACAATGTCAGATTTAAGAATGTCAATAGTCATTCATTGTAGTAACAAACAAAAAATCACCAGTACATAATTAAAATGTTCTTCATTTGTAGTGCACTGAAATAATGCCACAGGTGATTGGAACAACATGAGGGTAAATATTTTATTGTTGGCTCAACCATTCCTTTACCACTATAAACTGCTTCTAAAGCATCCTCACATAACACACAGGAATGCGTAGCTATATACAAACCTGAACTTGCTCTCAAAGACTCCAAATGTGATTTTGTCTCCTGTCTGCAGGATCTTTGTGGAGCCAGTCGCAAGCTTCTCACCATTGATGAAAGTGCCATATTTAGAGCTGTCTTTTACAGTGACCTCCTGCCAACAGCATAAAAACAAGAAAACACCCTGTCAGCTAGTTGGAGGAGAAACCACTATGAACTAATCCATCCAAAATACAGCAGTAAAGGAAACAGGGCCATCTAGGGCATGATACCTGCAAACACGCATTTACAGAATACAATACCATCTTAAGAAAAAATAGACTTAACAAACCTATTCAAATACAAATTTGGATTAGTAATTTGATAGTGTCAGGATTAACAAGTTTAATAGTTTTAACTAGATATGTGGTTTTATTTGGTAATATGATATATTGCAATAATGAACACACAGGGTATCATTATAGTTAGTACTTCAAAATACACTGAATAACTGTAGCTACCTTATCATCGGAATTGTTTCTATTTTTAAAAAGCATATTAGCATCTTTTCCATCAAGTGGTCAAAATTTACAACACAGAGCTGTGTAACGGACTCAGTGAAAATTCAGATTCACTCTCTGAAAGTAGGTGGCATGTATACTGTATTCAAAGTAAGAGTGACTAAGGGAAATAATAACCCACATGATTGCAATTCTGCTAAGTAATCAGCAAAATAATAAAAAACAATTAGTAAATTAATTACTAAATTGATTACTTTGTGAAATACTTCCCACAGCACTACCTTTGAGACAGTCTTATTAAGCAACATAAGATATTTATGGACAGGCTCTAAGAGAGCCAAGGAAAAACAGTCAAGATTACTTTTGTTAACAACACAAAACTCAAAGGCATGTTAAAAAAAAGTGCTGGAAGCTCTCATTGTGGTTTGTTAGATAATGTATAAGAATGACAAGTACAAAAGCAATCATAGTGGGATACCAAACATCTCTTCATTGAAGATGCCCTTTGTTTCTTAGGCAACATAACACGGAGATGCTCACGAGGAGAGTTACTCACCTGCTCAGTGACGGTGAGGTTGGCATGCACACGGCTGATGGACTGATCATTGGACAGCAAGATCTCACAGTTCTTACGGCCGACCACATACTCCTGACCCGGCAGCAGAACGATACTTTCCCCTTCAGAACCAGAAAGGCCTGGAATGAATTAAAGCATCACAGCATATACAGATAATAATTACTGGAAATTTGTGGGATTTTTTATGAGTCTTCTATTATTACAAAATCTGCCTATATATATTATATATATATATAAGGGTATAAGACATGAGGGTAGGTAGATGATGAGTTTTTTTTAAAGCTTAAAATGTTCCACTGGGCCATAACATGTCAGTGTATGTAACACAAGAGGTAGAATATCAAACTCTTTTTCAGACTTGGTTTCAGTACTTCAAAGTTGCAGAACATGTGTGAGTGTGAGGGTAAACTTATTTACATATAGAGCAATTTTATTAATGCATTATTTAGCAACATTGCTACTGATTCATAGCCATTAGCTAGCATTCCAAAACACTTCTAAACAATTGACAACTGCAATTATTCCTTCAGATGTACATCCATTTCTGAATACATCAAAGCAGAAGTCCATGGCTGTCTTTCCAAAGTATTATTCCCAAACTAAATTATTATGAATTCAATTATGTAAATGACGAGTTTGAAATTGATGAGTTTTTGAAATTGGTTTAAATTATGTAAATGATGGCTTTGACATTTTTTGTGGACTGCCTTTTATAGTAAATCATGATCACAATAAATGTAAAATGTCAGTGGTGACATTTGTGACAAGGGTGAAACCAAGAGCCCTGTTTTGAATAGTAACTGGTTGATTCACATCATAAAATAGATTAAAATGTATCTAACATTTCTACTGGGTCTTACTGAGAAAATGAGTAATTTCAACTCAAGTTAGAATCGTGACCAGGAACAAAACACGCTCTCACTAACTTAACGTTACCTGGTCAAATCTGATGTTAGCAAGCTGAATGTCATGACACAGCCTTACACTGTTATTATGTACTCAACCTCTCTATGTCTGACAACAATTACAGTATATAAAACAGTGTTTAACTAAGAAATGAACGCCTTGTGACTCAGTTAAACCCGTATAAAAGGCCTTAGAAGTCGTTCCCTAAACAAAAACGCGTTATGTAAACAGGAATACATTATCGTTACATGAGCATTGTTATTACTTTACAGTTGGTCTGGATTATACGTAACGTTACTGCCGCAGTACACTAAACCACTCAATAACCGACTCATTTTGCACAGGAAACATTACCTCCAGACTCGATTGGTTGCAGTTTCCACATTCCAATACTTGTCGCTTTCTATCGAATCATTACTTATCGAATGTTATAATGTGGCTGTGACTGAACTGTACGAACTGGCGCGCAATATTTACATCTTCATGTGCGACGTAAGAAACTGAAGTTTCAAAATAAAAGTACTACATACAGCGAATCGGTTCTTTCGAGTCGTTCGTTTCAAAGAACAGAGATTCTTAGCGTCCTGACGTAATTACGTCATTCTTATTTCACACTGGCACACGTTGCATTTCATTATAATTTTAATCACTTTTAAACCGTGATTTGTGAACATGTCGTTCAGCACAGGGTAAATTAAAAGGTAACAATAAATTAATTAAATCGAATATAACATTTCAATAAATGGGGATGCACAATTAATCGAACTAAAACTGAAATAGTGATATATCAAATAACGATTATCGAATCTAAGGTAGGATATTTGTTCTTTGTGTCTGGATGTCTCTGCATCAATAGTAGACATTTTAATATTCAATGAAATTCCATATCGCAATTCACAACCTTTTTGTCTAGTAGTGAAACTCTGGTTCCGCCCAATTGAGCTCTAGCTTCAGCAGGGGTGAACCAGTTCATCCGATTCATTTAAAAGATATGAATCAGAAGAGCAATTTATTCACAAATCAGACACTACTTCTTACCAATGACTTTTACCTTCTTTTTTTGTTGACCTAAACAAATCTATATGTATTTTTTTCAGTGATGAAAAAGTGGAGATAACACCTGAGAACATGAAACTGATAGATGATTTGATTTTTTTTGATGTGTATACATTTATTGTTGTGATTTTACATAACATAAAATACATAACATACAAGTTCATGAAGTAGAGCTGTTTTAAATGTTCTTTTTAGGCATCATATTCCCAGAATAACAGTGTTTTCATCAGTCAGTCTAGAAGTTGTTTCATAAATAGTCCATAAAATCCTTAAATTAATTAAAATGTTCCACTGGGCCATAACATGTCAGTGTATGCAATACAAGAGGTAGAATATCAAGCTCTTTTTCAGACTTGGTTTATAGTGCTTCAAAGTTGCAGAATGTGTGTGAGCGTGAGGGTCCGTGCATCAAACTTATTTACATATAGAGCAATTGTATTAATGCATTATTTAGCAACATTGCTACCGATTCAAAGCCATTAGCTAGCATTCCAAAGCACTTCTAAACAATTGACAACTGCAATTATTCCTTCAGATGTACATCCATTTCTGAATACAACAAAGCAGATACACCAGAAGTCCATGGCTGTCTTTCCAAAGTATTATTCCCCAAACTGTCCGGAACATTGTAAAATCCTTGAACATATCAGTTTGACAGGGTTCTTTGTCTCACTTCCAATGAGTGTTCAGTTTTCATAGGTATCAGTCAATACAAGGTCCCAATTTCCTGTAATAGTTCAATATCTACAGTATGCTTATTGCCAGAGAATCTTCTGTATTATAAAATCCAAAATCCCATCAAACATTTCTTTGCATTAGTGGCATATAATTTTGTCACAAGCATGTTTGTGTATCTGTGTGTGTTAGTGCATTTGGTGTTCAATCAAAAAGAGAAAACAAGCCTGCTCAATACATGCAGAGGCATTCTGGGAAGCTAGAGTCTGCCATGAGAGACAGACGGACACAAAAGATCAAAACTCCAATTGAATTATCTTAGTTGTTTTAGAAAAAACATGCACTTCTACCAAGAAAAAGACAATGAATCCATTGCTGCTTCAACCTCAGCTGTTGCAGCTGCTCAGATGATGTTTGAATTAGCTACACTTTGCGAGATGGTCAATTAGTGAAAAGTGTTCAGTGAAAAGCGTTCAGTGGCTCTTTACAAAAGAGTTAACACCACATTTGAGTGTGCGTGGTCATGCATTTTATTGCATGGGTATGTTTGCAGGGCTGTAACCATCATATACACCCACAATCCAATATTTAGAAATGGCCAAATTGTCCCTCCCAATATTTGATATTCTTTATGTTGCTCTGTTTGTTGTTAGGATGACAAAACATTTTAAAACATTACATTTTAGGCTGGTCTGCCTCAGTGGTCTAACAGCTCTCATCAGTGTCAAAATGACTGATATGACCTTTTATAACCAGGAAGGCAAGCTTTACTGTTCACGGATACCGAACATCAATTCCAGTGTGACACGTCAGTGTTTGGTAATGTGAGGTAAGATGTAAGTAGTTAACCATTTACAATCAGACAACTGTTTTAAGACAAAAATGCTAAATGACTGACAGTGATATCCAGTGATATGCAAACTACTCAATTTTTTTTTTGTTAAATGTCGCTGTTATGAATTGAAAATGTAGGCTGTATCATCTGTGTGATTCAAGTAATGCATAATTGAATGTGGCAAGATATGAAACCATTTTACATTTTTGACGTATTAGGCATACAGAAAAAAATTCATGTGTACCTATTTTAAATTAACATAATATTTGCAAATAAGTCAAATTGAATTGATACTTTACAAATACTTTTATCTTGCTTCTTTTACTGTTATTTTTCTTTTTGTGTATTCCCTTAAATCCATTTAAATCCTTTAATTAATTCCTTTAATTATTCCTTTCAATTCCCCCAAGTTCACAACATTACAGCCAAACATATGGTTGTATGTTTGTAGTTGCATGAGTGCATTGTAATGAGCTGTGAAGACAAGGAACAGTGTCAGAGGTCCTGCATTCTTTCCATATCCATGTAAACAGTGAGCGAGAAAAAAAGCACTAGATGGAGCAAAAAATACATGGAAATACAAAACAGAAGGACCGGAGTTTGTCAGGCACAGAGAGCAGAGGGTCTGATGGGTTAAACGCCGTTATATTGGGTTTAGTGTTCGGTCTTATTATGGTAAGAACAGCTAAAAACTTCACCAATGGTACATATACTGTTTTTCAAACAGCATATTTATCTGCTTCACATCATCCCTTCAGCAAGATAAATTCCTCATCTCAAACCTGTTATTCTTTCCTCAAATTTTCTCTTCCCCCTCTCCTGAATTCAGCTGTGATTTATTCCAGAATCCCATTTCAGAGGGCAGATTCTGAGTAAAGAGCCCCTGATGATCCGTGCGACGGTGGGTGGAGTCTGCGCAGTGATGCGACGGATGTCAAGCTGAGGTCTCCGCAGCTACGCAAGTGGATTCCCCCGGCCCTTACAGGGTCGTCATCATGGCGGCGGGCATTATGGCGACTGTCACTATGGGAGTGATGCCGGCAGTGGTGGTGGACGTGCTGCTGCTGCCCCCTGTTGGCCCCCAAAGAGTTACGAAGCACCTTCATAGAAACATGTAATGGGTTATTTTGTACTAAATTATACTACACAGAATTCTAGCTGAACTAAATGATTTAATTTATAGTATTGTCAATGTTTTACCTGTTCTAACGGCAGACTTCCATCACCTGCTGTCCTCCTTTTAGGCCCCTGATTACAGTTTACGGTATGCTCAGTTGCAGGGGCTAAGTTACGTTTGGATCTCTGCAGGAAACGCTGCACTAAAACTTTGGTGACCTGTAATTTAAATGGAAAATGTTTGTTTATACATTTACCATTATTAATATTGGGAAGAAAAGTGGGATCGACAGATTTCTGGGTCCTAGGCATCAAAAAGACTAACCTTGAGGTCTCCAAGTGAGCGTGCACAGTCTTTGGGTAAACGCAGCGAGGTGGCTGGGACTTGTTTTGAGGGCAACCGGCTACTTATAGCCTTAATGCTGCCCTTTCTGGGCAGGGAAGCAGGAAGTGCCAGAGAGGAGCGAGGCAGCAAACCAGCCCCAGACGATACCCCTACGCCACAAAGGTGATACAAACAAACCAAATTATTCAAATATAGTAAGCAGGAAATCAGATTATTAAAAACATTAATGTATAAAATAACTATTTTATTATTATTTATATGCTATTATAGTATTTATTAATGATTTGTTTCAAATTAGCTTTTATATATTCAATTAAAAAAAAAAAAAAATTTAGTTCAAGTTTCAATAATGTTGTTATGTGATTTTGTCATTTTTATTAGTTTTACCTTTGCAATTAATTGTTCATTTTAAATTGTTAAAATTAAAACTAAAACTAAAACAGATGGTTGTTTGTAAGTTTGGTTTCTTCCAACCAAAAAGTTTGACATACTTTACCACATTTTATTCTTAGCACTGTTCTCGTGTTTAGGTATGATAGCTTTTTTGTCCAACTTCCTCCTTACTACCTCATTGTGACTGAATGGGTCAAGTTACTAAACAAGAATAGCTGTTTCTGACATATAAACGTGGGTGGTCATGCATTAATAAGTAAGCAGTTCTGAGTTTCCAAGAACTTTTTTTTTTAATCTTTTTGTAAACAGAGAGCAAGTGATGAGTTCTGGAACTTCAAATGAACTTGATGTGATTTCTCATAATATAACCCCTTGAAAAATTGTTTACAATGTACATTTATTATGTGTTACCGTGGTTACTAAAAAAGTTAAATGTAAAATAAAACTGTGTATAAACTAAAACTAAATGAAAATTCTATTAAATTAAATGTTTAAGATTAAGCAATAAATAAAATAATTAACTAAAACTAAATTGACTAACTAATTAACTAAAACTGAATTAAAACTAAAACTGAAATAAAAAAGTAAAAAAAAAAAAATGACAATAACCTAAATTACAGTACATAACAACATTACTAAATTTTTTATTAAATTTAAAATACCAACTGGAAATGTAAAAGTAAAATATAAATAAGAGCTAAAAATGTTAAAAAACATTATTAAAAACTATAATAGTACAAAAAAAACTAAAATAACACTGTGTTACTCTGAAACATAATAATCCTATATAAAAACATCTCTGTGACTTGAGAGTGCTAAACTCTTACCTGTTTCTGATGAGGTCTGCGATCCCCTCTCACTGACTCCTTTATTGCCTCCTGAGAGACTGAAATCACCTGAGGACAGAAGAGCACAAACACGTTATCGTCATTCTGCGGAGTGGTTCAAAGAAAACAGAGTAACACAGAGGCAAACACAAATTCATGTTTTCACATAAATCCCAGACAATTGTAATCTGTTACATATGCATGTTCATACCTGTGCCAGTTGAAGAGCTGAGTCCCGGTTCACTGTGTGATCTCATGAGAGGTAAGAAGCTGTCGCTGTCTTTTCTATCACGTCCAATTTGCTCACGGAAACCTGGCCGCAGAAAGAGCACTGGTACTGCGTGGTCCGGCCGGTCTTGAGCAGGACCTGATGGGGCTACGGAAGGCGGGTTACTAAATGCAGATGAGGAGTCCCGTCGGGAGGGTGTGCAGGGCCGAACTCGGATTTCTGGGATAGAGGAATGTTGAGATCCTGCTAGGAACTCCAACTGAGAGCAGCTACTCGCCAACAGAGCTTGACGCCTCAACACTGGAGACCTGTGGAGGAAATTATGAAGGTACTTTACAGCTAAACATGATTTTATTTAACAGTTTTACCAACCCTTTTTAAACGAAGATTTAAAATGATCTAGCTGAGCTCCCAGCATAAGTTTGACCGTCATAAGGTGACCGTTATTGTAAAATGTATCACCACATGTCACACCACAGCTACAATAGAGCTGTTATTCAAAATACAAACATGCATACCATATTGAGAAATATCTGATATTCTGATTCTCAAATATGTTAATGTATTTTGTCAGTTCAACACCTCTTCAAATCACACTGGTGTGATTGTACGTGTCAAAGGTTTAAAGACTCAACTTTTTCCCACCTGTAGGTAGAGGTGTTGTACGTGCTCGGGGAGGAGCAGGAGTTCGATCTCTCCCCTCTGAAACAACGTCTTCCGGAGGGAGCCACCATTCGCTCAGGGTGTTGTGTGGAAGAACGGAGGCTGGCGTACTCTCCCCCCTCCCCTCCCTCGCTGCCCCCCCGTGGCCGTGCCCGCACACCGACACTCACTTCCATGAGGCAGGAGTCCTCAGATGGGGAGCTGTCATCTGGAATATCCACAATCTCAGACATCAACAGAGAGCCACTGTCCATTGACACTGAGAGAGAGGATATACAAAATGTACATATATACACATAGTTTGGTAATTTAATAGTGTTCATACACACTTGGCACTCCCGTGATGTAGGATGCTATGTAAAAAAAGGATGTCTGTACATAGGTGATCACAGGAGACGCAATTGAAATGCACATTAAAACCATGCAGTGCAACTATGCATCTTGGCTGAACACTTGTGACTGATTTACCAAAATGCATCTTAAAGGGATAGTTCACCCAAAAATGACTCACTCTCAAGTAGTTCAGTTGTACAGTTTATGGTCCCCATTGACAACTAGAGGGTGAGTAAATGATGACAGAATTTGAATTTTGGGGTGAACTATGCCTTTAATCCCAGGTGGAAACAGGGCCTGTTTGTTAAATGATGAACAGAAGAGAGGCAAGACTCACCGTCACCACTAAATGCTGTGGATGTTCCTCTCTCTCCAGACAGCTCACCGGCTTGAGTGTCATACACTGTGGCCTAAGAACAGTGAGAGTTGCATCATGAGCACAGTATTACAAAATGATGATGATTACAATTCTTTACAAAATGATGCAAAGCATGATACCATTAAAGAAACTAATACCTTTTTTCAGCAAGAATGCATTATACTGATCAAAACTGACAGTAAAGACCTTCATAATGTTACAAAAGATTTATATTTCAAATCAGCATGTTAGAACGATTTCTGAAGGATTGTGTGACACTGAATACTGGCATAATAGCTGCTTAAAATTCAGCTTTGGCAAGACAGCAATAAATTACATTTTAATAATATTTCACAATATTACTATTTTAACTGTTTTTTATCCAATTATTGCAGAAAAAAAACATTAAAAAAATGGTTTGAATCAGAAGTTATGAAAACACATTACACATTGGCTGTAATAATAATTCAAATAAAAAATATAATATATATAATTATATTGTTTTTTTAAATAATAATAGTAATGATAAAATATAATTATTTTCTATAAATATTTTATTTTCAGTTCAAACAATGCATCTTTATACCCCTCAATGCACGCATGTACCTGACTGGCAGCCCTTTGACCCATCACTGCCTCATAAGGAGGAGGGCAGTCCGTTGGGTACAGAGGCACTGGACTCCCCATTGATCCATTATATGTGACACTGCAGGTACACACAGGAAAATGAGGCATGAGAAAAATAAATTATTTTTAAAAAAGGCATGACAAAATAAGTGTAGTTAAAATGGACAGATGCCTATAAGAATAAAAATTAGTGAGAAAAAAGATATTGAGCACAAATATTTCAAGAACATTTAACAACACTGAGAAGATGTCATTCGAACAAT
This sequence comes from Schizothorax lantsangensis, assembly GCA_027422415.1. Lineage (NCBI taxonomy): Eukaryota > Metazoa > Chordata > Actinopteri > Cypriniformes > Cyprinidae > Schizothorax > Schizothorax lantsangensis. The sequence goes on along the minus strand of CM049850.1, from coordinate 19,327,366 downwards.
ACTCTGTCAGAGCATCTCTAGTATGTAAGTGACTTTACTAAACATACTAAATACTAAAAGGTTCTCTTAAAGGGTTAGTTCACCCAAAAAATGAAAACTAGCCCATATTTCCCTCAAAGCATCCTAGGTGTATATGAATTTCTTCTTTCAGACGAATCCAATCGGAGTTAAAATAAAAATGATCCTTGCTCTTCCAAGGATTAGAATGACATGGGCAGGTGTTTTTTTTTTTTAACAGTCCAAAAGTAGTCAAATAAAGCGCATCCATCCATAATAAAACATGCCTCACATGGCTCCGGGGGGTGAATAAAGGCCACCTGCAGCGAATCGATGCGTTTTTGTAAGAAAAATATCCATATTTAAAACATTATAAACACTTTTCTCTCACTTCCACAATGACGTAGGATGTAGGCGCAGCACACGTGGCAGTGATTAGTGACGAACACGAAAGCGTGGCGGCGAGACAGCAAAACAAAACGCATTAGAAGCGAATTAGAAGTACAAAACGAGGATTTGTAAAGAAAAATGATGGAGGATTTCGATATAAGCCAAGAGCAGACTGGTTTTCTTTTGCTAACGTAAGGAAACTTTGCTTCCTTTGCTCCTGTAAACAAACTTGTGAGACTAGTATATCTCACAGGCGCGTGCACAACGCATTATGTTTATAACGTTTTAAATATGGATATTTTTCTTGCAAAAACTCATGGATTCGCTACAGGAGGCCTTTATTCACCCCCCGGGAGCCGTGTGAGGCACGTTTTATTACGGATGGATGTGCTTTATTTGACTACTTTTAGACTGTTGAAAAAAAAAACACCCACCTACTGCCATTCTAATGCTTAGAAGAGCAAGGATCATTTTTAATATAACTCCAATTGGATTTGTCTGAAAGAAGAAAGTCATATAAACCTAGGATGCCTTGAGGGTGAGTAAAACGGGCTAATTTTCATTTTTGGGTGAACTAAACCTTTATTGGTTTAGCTTTTGAGTTAGAGTTTTTTAAGAGATTTTATTAGCTCAATATGAAACAACAAAAGTCAATTGAAAGTGCCCAACATGATGGAAAAACAAAAACAAAAAAAAATGTGTGTGTCTGTGTGTGTGTATTTTCACCTCTGTGCATCGGTCTCAGAGCTGCAGGTGTATTCAGGAGGGTAGTAAGGTGGTGGTGGAATGGGTGGAACAAACTCCTCAAAGTCCATCATATTACTGAGAAATGCATCCTGAGGAGTGGTGCATTCCGGGTTTACAGAGCGAGAGCGATGAGGAGCCAGCTACAACAAACAGAGTGGGATGAGATAAAGGGTCATGAGTGTATCTACGCACTGTAACATTTGAGAGAAAAATACAGCTATTAAAACAAAGTTTTTTAGTGTAAAGGTTTTGTGCATTTTGTCTCACTAGATGCAGTAGATCCAGAGAGAAGATATGAATGCTGCAGGTGACCGTGGACAGAGTGCAGATAATAGTAGAGAGAATACTAAGACCGCAGGCACTGAACAGCAGATCCTGCACACACATAATATCATGGTTAGTGTCAAACTTATTCAGACACCTTAGAATAGTTTGAGTTCTGGTGGGCTGGGACTATCCCAAACACCCTATAAGAGTTAAGGGACCCCACCTTGAGCTGGTGACGCACAGAGTGGCAGTCTGTATGTTGGTAGAGCACTAGTGTTTCATCTTCTGTTAGAGAGCACGTCTGCTTGGGGTCACAGCAAAGACACAGACGATTCTCCATCTGCAACAAGCACACGGATATTTGATGAGGAGAGGAGAGGAGAGGAGAGGAGAGGAGAGGAGAGGAGAGGAGAGGAGAGGAGAGGAGAGGAGAGAAGAGAAGAGAAGAGAAGAGAAGAGAAGAGAAGAGAAGAGAAGAGAAGAGAAGAGAAGAGAAGAGAAGAGAAGAGAAGAATGTACCTGACAGGTAACATAAGATTTGACCATCTGTGCATTCTGACATGAGAGCATAGAACCAGCCAGACTGAGAATCACACACACTGCAGACAGCAGCATGAACAGCGACACCTGGACGAAACAAAAACAGCATCACTGCAGAAACTAAGAGGAGCGGACAAACACACACACACAGACAAGTCCTGTCAAGATGATAAAGATACGCACGACAAGAGTGAAGGGCCTCCTCCATGATATCACACCAACTACTCCAGATGCCACAACCTGTTTAACAAAAAAAGAAAAACACATTTAAGGGATAGATTTTCTTTTCTTCACACAAATCTCTATATACAGTATATAGATGTATTGACCACTTTTATATTACTTTCATGGTGCTTTTTAGTCATTTTGGAGCTTGATTATATATATTATAGATATATATTATTATTAATAAACTATTTTAAGAACATATTATTTTATTATTTAGTCATTTAGCAGATGCTTTTATCCAAAGCGACTTACAAATGAGGACAACAGAAGCAATTGTAATATTAAAACAACTAAAAACAGATCCAAAACTAAAAGCTAAAACTTTATAAATACTACCTATACACATTTTAAAAATAAAGAAATTAAATAAAAATGACAAATACAAACAACAAAATTTCAAAACTTAACATTTAAATGAAAAACAAAAAATAAAGCTAAAAACAATTCAAAATATTAAAGAACAAAAGGTATAAGAGTATAATGATGATTCTAACATAACACTAAGCCAAACTATATGTGTATGTACAACCACACACACATACATACATACATATATATACATACACATTTATAAATTCAATATATATATATATCATTTCATTTCCATTTAGTTTGTTGAAGTATTAAAATACCCCCCCCCCCCCCCCCCCCCCAAAATATAACTTTGTATTGTTTTAAATTTACTTATTATATATTTATTACCAGTGTTGGGAAGTAACTAGTTACTAGTAACTTAGTTACTGTAATAATATTACTTTTTGCAGTAACTAGTAGTGTAACTAATTACTGATAAGATTTCAGTAATAATATTACAGTTACCATCCATAAAACAGCTTAGTTACTTTTGATGACTCAACCCCGCTGATTTAAAATCTAACAATCAAATAATTCCTAGATTTATTTTCATAATTTTCACGACTCGCACATGCATGTGATGTCCTCAGAGCAGCAGGCAAGCTTGGAATATGGAAAAGCTTACATTCAGCAGACAGAAATATTGCATTATATTAATTTTTGTCAGGAAAAAAGATGATCTGAACACTGTTGTGTAAGTTGTGGCTGTACTTTACTCTGACATTACATCCCACCCACATCCCTCTAATCAGCATGTGCTAAAATTATTACTATAATTAAAAATATTTTGGGAAAATTAAACAGTTTCTTACAAACTTATGTCATTTGATAAAATACATAATGAAATATAATCGTATATGGGTAGCGGAGAAATTACAATTAGCTTCAAGCTACACATGACAGTTAATGAGATTAATACAACACTTCTGCTTGAATGTCACCATCAATCACTATTGAGTGTTTATAATAACTTCTGACTGCGATCCAATGTGGATTTTGGTCAAATAATGAGGCAGAAATATGTTGTTAGTAACATTCTAGAAGAATTTTATGTGGAAGATACACAGTTACAACTTATGTGAGGCGTGAAGAAAAAGTAATGTAACTAGTAATGTAACTAATTACTGTTGCCAGAAAGTAATAAGTAAAGTAACAATATTACTTTTGAAAGGAGTAACTAGTAATGAGTAATATATTACATTCTTTGAGTAACTAACCCAACACTGATTATTACAATGTATTTAAATGGCCCTGTGGGACTGACAGCAGAGATGAAATACAGCATGCTCCACTGCAGGACACATCATGCCAATATTTATATATTCAAATAAACTATCACAGAAACTTACAAAGAAGCCAGCCCAGAAAGGACAGGACTGTCTGACACGGGGTGATGAGGTGAAGGCGAGGCTTGTGAAGCTGAAGGCCAGCACCATGGCTCCCAGCGCAAGGTGACACAAGCCCAGGTACAGCAGGACGCGCGCACTGGTCCGCCCAGACATCCCTCTGCGACTACCGGACAAAGCTCGAGACCCTGACATCGAGGCCACGCTGCTGGAGTCCGACGGTGAGGGCATGATGATTAATGAAATACCTCCTAAATTATTGGACTATGTGAGACTCGGTTTAATCTGTGAAGATACTTTAAATATGCAGTTAGGGTCTATATAACACCAAGCCCACAGCTGTTAAAACTCAACTTATGTTGTGTCAACATTTATTCTTGGCGTCGTGCATCTGCATTCTCCGATATCCCTTGATCTGGCTTGCTCCATCGCCCACCTGCCGTCTCTCTCTCCCCATCCCCGCGGCATTGCGGTACCCAGAGCCTTCAGCAGGCCGAGCGGAGCAGCTTTGGCCTTCCAGCTACTCCGCGGAGGAGGATAACACAACCCGAGTCCTGCTCACATCGAAGTGTATCTTCACCGGGTTTCCACTAGAGAGCCTCGCAGCCCCCACCTGAACTCCGAAAACACGTCTCATGAAGCACAACGGTATCAGGAGAGAAAGGGGAACAGAAAAGTCGACAGCAAAAGGAAATGAAAGCAGGCGCGCGGAGGCAGTTTGTTGTGAAGAGCTCGCTATGTTGCTCCCATGAGGCATCCGTTTGTTTTGAATAATAATTATAAAGCCACGGTGTTCCCTTTGAGAGAGTTTTTTCCTAGGTTCAGTCTCCCCCTTTTCCTCCCGCAGTCACGAGGACTCCCGTCCCGTTCGTATCCCTGACATGAGCATCACTACGTAATCGCGCCAGACTTGAAGAGTCTTAGCGTACGTGTGTTATTCACACATATAGTCTTTACGCCATGTAAACATTGTCCGAAGCAATTTCAGCGGGACTCCGTTTTAGAAAGATAAAATATGCAGCGCATTATGGTAGTACGTGTCCGTAATATTTGTTCAATGCGGCACCGCATTCACCCAGAGCCAGGTGCTGATGCTGCACTAGGTGGGCGGTTGCTTGGCAACCTTCTCCGACAGTCACAACGGTTGGCGACCTTTCCGCGCATGCGCAGAAGACTTCGCTTTGTACTTGATTTTACATTTATTTATTTGGCAGACGCTTTTATCCAGAGCAGCTTACAGTTGAGGAATACAACAAGCAATTCAACTAGGGATGACAATAAACAAGAATAAATGCCAGCTACACGTGGTTTCTGTCATCGTTCAAAAGAGTAAAAGTCAAAGTCAGGACAGGAAGGGAATAAGAGATAGTGAGAGCAAAGAAAAAAGAAAAGCAGAGAGTTTTTCTTTATTTTTATGAGGATTTAGTTAGATGCTCACGGAAGCCATTTGTTTTCATTTGCTTCTTTTAAACAATACATTGTTACATTTACTGTATGTTGTTAACTAAAAGAAGAGAGAAATACATATTTACCTTACTGTTATTATCATAAAATGAAAAAAAAAAAACACTTAAGAAACTTATACAATTTTGAACATTTACTTTATTAAAAGAAGATCATTGTACAAATTCTGAGAAATATGCTGTGGAAAAGAATATAGAAATGTGGATTAAGACAGAAACTTGATGCAAAATCAAATATTTGTTTTATGTCGGACCATAATCCCTTTTGGAGAAACACTCTGTGAATTTTCAGTAGAACATAATATTCCCAACCATAATCCATCAATTCTTTTCTCATTTAACATCCTAAAAATCTCTCATCCATCCATTAGAGGTCAAAGTCTTTCAAATTTAAGTTGTTCACCTTTTATAGCAACAAACATTCAAACTATTTGTCAAAAAGTGCTGATGAGCCGTCAAACTGGACGATATATTTCACTTGAAGTTGCCAGAGATAGATTCAATAGGTACTTGTTCTCCATTTTGACTGAGCAAAACTTGTCCAAGTAAAACCAACATTGTCTTGATTGTATCCAAGTCACCGTTTTTGTTGTGTAGTGCGAAAATAAACGAAAAAAAAGAGAGATTTTCCTCTAACTACATGAAAGCTGTACCCTGTTTCATATCTCATATCATGTATTTCATATCTTACTAGTGCCATCATACTCTGAAACCACTTCCTATTAGCATTCCATGTTCACTTTGCAAATGACTCTCTGGCATTAACACTGCAATGTTCTGTATACAATTGTGTGTTTGTGTGTAGTGAGACTGTCCTCTGGATAAAAGCATATCTAAAGAAGAAGACATTTGGAAGACTTTTTCTCTGTGCTGGTAAGTTTAACCTCACGACCAGTGGGACCCTGTAAAAACAGTAAATATAAGAAATGTAATATAATGCCTGCAGCCTGGTAGATTTGTTACTGTTTGTAATGTCTGATATAAAAATAAAAAAAATGATTAAAATACACAATAACATGATAAAAAACTTCAAATAAGAACAGTTGAATCACTTGAGTACTTAAACTCAAGAGTAATTGTGTGTTTCGGTATTAAACATGCAATGATAAGCATCAATATCCATTTTATGCATCTCACACTGAAAACTCACCGGCTTCTTATTTGACTTGAGCAAAATGTCTCGTGCAAGAGCAGCAAAAGACTATGGAAAGAAAGTTCAATTAAAAGTAGACCAACTACATAAAATTTAACATACTGAAATGCACATTATTTCAGCAGATTAGTAACTGTATTTATGTTATCATTACAGTCTGCACATATCTGCAACAGAAACTCATAAAACTTCTCTCAATATCAAAACAATCATTACTAAGAATACAAGACGAATTCAGATAACTGTATAACAGATAAAGATCAACTGTGACTATAAACTAATGATACTGAACTAGACTGAAACTAGAAAAAGGCATTTCTTTGTCCATACCTCCTCAACGTTGATGCTCGATTTTGCACTAGTCTCGAAGAATCGAATATCATGTTCCTTTGCGAGCTATAATAAATGAAAAAAAAGAGAATTTTTTTTTTTAAATAAAAGAATTTAAGCATGTTTTAATCTGAAAAAAACATCTATGTAGTACAAAAATTGACTGATTTTACATGTGGTATGTAGTGATGTGTTTACATACTGTAAAAAACATCTGACTGGAAAGCTGTTTCTAACACCAATAAAACACCTTGTATGCACCTGGACCCACATACTGGTAGTATGTATGACAGCGCTTACCTTCTCACCTATCTCCTTTGACACTTTCCTTTTGGCCTCAATATCACACTTGTTACCCAGTAACATCCGACTTACACCTGCTGATGCATTCTGGGAAACACAGAACATACGAATGCACTCACTTCCTCATTTTCTTCATAACCGAGACTGATAACAAAAGGCCCCATTTGTATTTACACTGAATCTCTTCTTGTAACCTGTGTAGGACCTACTTCCTATGGCATCTTATCAAGAACTGAAACTCACATTTAATAAAGCTTGTTTCATTTTATGCTTTTCTGGAGGTTGCAAGAAAATATCTGATTGTAATCATTCTATATGCAATATTAAGATTTAATTGTTATGCTGTAAATAAAATAAATAAAAATACCAAACCTTTAAAGTCAAATTCACAAATGTTAGATTTTATTAGAATGGTTTCCCTAAAAAAAATTGGGTGAAGTTGTCCAAACTAAGCAGGGATGGGACATAGAAATATGCTAAGGGTCTTATGTCCACCTTTACTTACAGGGGCGTAAGCACTAATTAATTTAATTATCTACTGCATTACATTTTCTTAAAAAAAAAAAAAACACTATAAATGACTAACAGATATTATTTTCCTTTTTCGCTCTTACTTCTTTGATGCCCTTCATCCAGTTCTGAATATTCTCAAAGGATTTTTCATCAGTGATGTCATACACAAGGACGATGCCCTGAAAATAATGCACCATTAACTTTGTGTATGATTTGTCATGCTTCAATAACTGTTGAAATAATCTGGGTTTCACAATAACCACATGAGTAAGTTTACAGATGGCTATAGGACCAAAAAGAATAGTCTTCATTAACATGTTTCTTGTCTCACCATAGCCCCTCTGTAGTATGCAGTAGTGATGGTCTTGAACCTCTCCTGTCCCGCTGTGTCCCTAGCAAATAAAACCAGTTGCATGCATAAGACATTAGCACTTAGAAAGCTTGTCAGTAAAAAAAAAAAAAAAAAGAAATAAAAAAGGCATGTTTTATAGTTTTTATAGCAGCTGGACTTTGCACTTCAGGCTGTCATCATGGCCATACATAAATGACTTTATTGAATTGTCAGAAGGTCTATGGGAAGCCTTAGCTAAAGTCAACCGGACTCCACCTTTGGCACATTTACACAGAGCTTACTGTTTTCACAGTGAGCTGTCAAACAGAAAAAGACAGCGAAGACGTTTTTTGTGTACACAACACTGCCACTGTATTTACACAGACACTCTGTACATATGTAAAGAATTTTGACTGAATAGACTTTTAATAAAGCATAACGTTTAACTTCTCTGGTTTAACAAACATCTATACATAAAAACATATATTCAGTTTGTATGTATAAGTATAGATTAGATTTAGAGATTATTTTTATTTGTCACATACACAATTACATAGAGAGTATATAACCAGTAGTGAAATGTATTCTCTGCATTTAACCCATCCTAAGTGAACACACACCCGGAGCAGTGGGCAGCCATGTTACGGCGCCCGGGGAGCAGTTGGGGGTTCGGTGCCTTGCTCAAGGACACCTCAGTCGTGGTATTGAAGGAGGATACTCCCCCCACCAACAATCCCTGCCTGACCTGAGATTCGAACCCACAACCTTCCGCTTACAAGTCCGACTCGCTATCCATTAGGCCACGACTGCCCCCTATATATACACATTATATATACTGAAACTTAAATTTGTGTGATTATATATATATATATATATATATATATATGGGTAAATTTATAGTCAACTGAAACAAAAAAATGATCAAAAAATCATTACTTAAAATAAATTGTAACTGAAATATATAAAATAAAAACTTTTCAACTAGTTGCCAAAAAAATTCTGCAACATTTCTCATTTTAATTTAGTTTAGCTTGTTTAGTTTAACTTTAGTACGTAAATCACTAAAACGGAAGTTAAAAGTAATTTTTAAAAATATTGACAGAAAATATATATATATATATATATATATATATATATATGGGGTGGCACGGTACATGTATTCGTACCGAACCGTCACGGTAGGCCTTACGCCCAATTTATACTTCTGCGTCGAACCTACGCCGTAGCCCTACGCAGAGACACACAGGCCTGCGCCGTACACCTCTCCAAAAATCTAACAGCACGTCAATTCTACACGGACCGCAAGCGCTGTGATTGGTCTGCTAGAACCCCCTCCCTCCGTATGTACTTGAGTTTTGTGTGCGTATATGAGCACTGTAATATAGTTTAATATTACACCTTCTTATTTAAAATAAAACAAAGCAAAGAACAAGTGTCTTATTTATTATACTACATAACATTATACATCACTAGTTGTCCGCGACTCCGTGACAAACAATGTTGATCTGCCGTGGTACACGTCCTTGTGGAGATTGAAAGAATGCCATCTTCTCCTGTTCCGTTGTTGTCTCCTTTTAATAAGTCTTAAATAATGACGCAGAAGTATAAATGAAAACTGACGCACAGCTTTCGGCATAGAGTCTACGGCGTAGGTCCGACGCAGAAGTATAAATTGGGCTTTACGACGAATACAGGCAATTCACCCCAATCCAGAAGGGGGCGCCGGCAGTAATGCAACGCTGTTTAACCGCCAGCAGAAGAACAGCGAATGCAGAGTTGCACACTTGAAAACAAAGCCCCTAGACAGTGACCATGTGCTGATTCTGAATGTGTCTCTCACATAGACTGACAAAGAAGTATACTTTAATGGCTTGTGCACTCAACTGTTTGCGAAATGGAGCTTTGTGCTCGTGTATCCTACCTCTCTCATTCGGCACAAATCAAAATATTCCATAATATTTCCATATTTTTGATGTAACGGATCTGAATGCGAAACTATTATTTATTATGTAAATTATAGGCTTTGTACTTCACTCGCGTTCCAACGGTGACACAAGGCAAGGCAAGTTTATTTATATAGCACATTTCATACACCGTGGTAATTCAAAGTGCTTTACATAAAAGAAAGTGAAATAGTCATTCACAGCAATAAAAACAAGGAATTAAAAATAATAAAAACAAGGAATTTTAAAAAGTTATAGAAATTGATTTAAAATGAAATTTAAAACAGTTAAATAGAATATGATTATACATAAAATACAGTGCAGTCAGTTTGGACGTAGCACAGTGTTCATTCAACAAATGCACAGCTAAACAGATGAGTTTTCAGTCTGGATTTAAATGTGGCTAATGTTTTAGCACATCTGATCTCTTCTGGAAGCTGGTTCCAACTGCGGGCGGCATAATAGCTAAAAGCGGACTCCCCTTGTTTTGTGTGAACCCTTGGTATTTCTAACTGTCTCGATCCTAATGATCTGAGTGGTCTGTTAGGTTTATATTCAGTGAGCATATCTGCAATGTATTTAGGTCCTAGGCCATTGAGTGACTTATAAACGAGTAAAAGTACTTTAAAATCAATCCTAAATGTAACTGGAAGCCAGTGTAAGGACCTGAGGACTGGTGTGATATGCTCAGATTTTCTGGTTATAGTCAGAATCCTGGCAGCAGCGTTCGGCGACACAGAGGCGGGTGCGCTGATGTTTGATTCACTGTATTTTATTTTGATAAAGTGCCAACTGCGCTGTCAAGTTAGCAATAGGGTTGTCACGATACCATAAAAATGTCTTACGATACTATACCAGCTGAAGTATCACGATACCAAGTAGTATCACGATACCATGCAGTATTGTGTTAATTTAAAATTCAATTCTACAAAATGAATCAATTTCATAAATAGATGTAAATGAAAACAGACAATATTTTTCTCTGAATACTTAGTTAATGTGAATGAATGACTGGCTATTGTTATCCATGAAATGATCTAAACAAATCTTAGCACTGCACAGAAGCTGCATGAAGTGACATTTAGATGTGGCATTTATACATTTAGACTGTATTTATAATTGCATAAATAAAGTTATGAGATTAATGTTTTAAATACTAAATTCTGAATATAGAAATATGTTGGAAAATAATGTAATATGCCTACTTTTAGATGGGAAACTTAAAACGGCCAGCAGGTGGCAGAAGTTTGTGATTGAATCACTGAGTCATTCAAACGATTCTTTCAAAACGGCTGAATCCTTCAGAAGCGAATCAAATGACTGTTTTTATGAATGGCTTAGTGAATCAGTGATTCAGAGACAACGCGGATTTGGATTCGAACACAGAAACGAAACAAAAACAGCACTCTTGCTCGTGTCATATTGCCGAACTGTCAGGAGCATTTTTTGCTCGCATATCTTGAAATTTCCAAGTTAGCAGCATGTATATTAAAACATAACACACATATATATATATATATATATATAAATGATAAGAACCAAGTGCAAAGCCGCTATGTTGATGAATGGAATTGCGTTCGTGATCGCAAAGATGCTTCCAGAAATGAACTAGTTCACCTGTTCTAGAAGTGGTCAAATGAATAAAACTGCGATAATACTTTCTTGCAAGATATTATGATGTTGAATAAGTGATGCTTGAGCTGCTGTTTTTTAAAATGACATCAGACGGTCTGAATCAGACCCTTTCTTCTGATAAACTGCAGCATGAACAACGACGTGCATGTGAACTTCTCATTGCAAACTGAACTGAAGCGTCGGGAAACACTCAATACCATATAAAGCGTATACACAGACTAAACTACACAGAGCACAGCAGAAAGACATTTGGCAATCAACTTGTAATGTTTCTGCTGGCATGCATGTTCAACGTTTGAACGTTTAAAACAGTGTTGCTGCCGTGCATACTACATATCTTACGGTACTACCTTATGGACGATACTACCGTTTAAAAAATGCGATGGCACCGCGGGTATTTTTAAGCTTTAGTATCGCGATACTACCGTAGTACCGGTGTATCGTGCAACCCTAGTTAGCAATGCTGGAACCAGTGGCGGACTGGCCATCGGGAGTTTTCCCGGTGGGCCGCTGTATAATGTGGGCCGGCCCTTTGCGTAATATATATATATATATATATACACATACACACACACAGGTGCTGGTCATATAATTAGAATATCATCAAAAAGTTGATTTATTTCACTAATTCCATTCAAAAAGTGAAACTTGTATAATGTATACATTCATTCCACACAGACTGATATATTTCAAGTGTTTATTTCTTTTAATTTTGATGATTATAAGTGACAACTAATGAAAACCCCAAATTTAGTATCTCAGAAAATTAGAATATTGTGAAAAGGTTCAATATTGAAGACACCTGGTGCCACACTCTAATCAGCTAATTAACTCAAAACACCTGCAAAGGCCTTTAAATGGTCTCTCAGTCTAGTTCTGTAGGCTACACAATCATGGGGAAGACTGCTGACTTGACAGTTGTCCAAAAGACGACCATTGACACCTTGCACAAGGAGGGCAAGACACAAAAGGTCATTGCAAAAGAGGCTGGCTGATCACAGAGCTCTGTGTCCAAGCACATTAATAGAGAGGCGAAGGAAAGGAAAAGATGTGGTAGAAAAAAAAAGTGTACAAGCAATAGGGATAACCGCACCCTGGAGAGGATTGTGAAACAAAAACCATTCAAAAATGTGGGGGAGATTCACAAAGAGTGGACTGCAGCTGGAGTCAGTGCTTCAAGAACCACTACGCACAGACGTATGCAAGACATGGGTTTCAGCTGTCGCATTCCTTGTGTCAAGCCACTCTTGAACAACAGACAGCGTCAGAAGCGTCTCGCCTGGGCTAAAGACCAAAAGGACTGGACTGCTGCTGAGTGGTCCAAAGTTATGTTCTCTGATGAAAGTAAATTTTGCATTTCCTTTGGAAATCAGGGTCCCAGAGTCTGGAGGAAGAGAGGAGAGGCACAGAATCCACGTTGCTTGAGGTCCAGTGTAAAGTTTCCACAGTCAGTGATGGTTTGGGGTGCCATGTCATCTGCTGGTGTTGGTCCACTGTGTTTTCTGAGGTCCAAGGTCAACACAGCCGTATACCAGGAAGTTTTAGAGCACTTCATGCTTCCTGCTGCTGACCAACTTTATGGAGATGCAGATTTCATTTTCCAACAGGACTTGGCACCTGCACACAGTGCCAAAGCTACCAGTACCTGGTTTAAGGACCATGGTATCCCTGTTCTTAATTGGCCAGCAAACTCGCCTGACCTTAACCCCATAGAAAATCTATGGGGTATTGTGAAGAGGAAGATGCGATATGCCAGACCCAACAATGCAGAAGAGCTGAAGGCCACTATCAGAGCAACCTGGGCTCTCATAACACCTGAGCAGTGCCACAGACTGATCGACACCATGCCACGCCGCATTGCTTCAGTAATTCAGGCAAAAGGAGCCCCAACTAAGTATTGAGTGCTGTACATGCTCATACTTTTCATGTTCATACTTTTCAGTTGGCCAAGATTTCTAAAAATCCTTTCTTTGTATTGGTCTTAAGTAATATTCTAATTTTCTGAGATACTGAATTTGGGGTTTTCATTAGTTGTCAGTTATAATCATCAAAATTAAAAGAAATAAACACTTGAAATATATCAGTCTGTGTGGAATGAATGTATACATTATACAAGTTTCACTTTTTGAATGGAATTAGTGAAATAAATCAACTTTTTGATGATATTCTAATTATATGACCAGCACCTGTATATATATATAAATAAATGGATTGTAGTAAATGCATGTATATCCTTCCATCAGCCCAGACGAATGGCCCGGGCCGCACGGCCCACTTCATTCAAAAATTCTAATTAATTTAGCGTGCTCCGGCTCAGTGCAGCGGCTCAAAAGCGCTCGTCAATGTCAAAATGTTTGAGCCAATCAAAGTGTAGAAGGCGAGGATTTACTGTTCACAGACGCTGAGCTGCGCGCGACTTGAATGCGAGCTGAGGTAAGATGCAGCTAAACATGACGAGACAATTCAGCAATATTTGCCAACCGTTTACAATAAAAAAATAAATAAAATAAAAATAATGCCATGTACATTATTTGTCCCAATGTAGGCTACATAACATAGCAGTTTTCAGCAGACATGAGATAAGAGTTAATGTATATCTCTTTCTTCCGTGATTTCACGTCTAAAAAAATGTTTAAAAATCTATAAAAACATTCTCAATCTTACTCTAGAACATTGTAAATCTGAAGACTTTTGCTTTTGAGTGCTGTGCATAGGAAAGTGATTTATATTATAGGCCTAATAAAAATATAATTTGCTTATTAATTCACATGCATTAGCCTATTTTATATACACACTGGTGGTTAAAAGTTTGAAATAATTAAGGCTTTTTATTTATTTATTTATTTATTTGAAAGAAGACTGAATTTATTTGATAAAAATACAGTAAAACAATAGCATTATGGAATATTACAGTTAAAATAGTGGTTTTTCTATTTAGGATGTTTTAAAATGTAATTTATTTCTGTGATCAAAACTGAATTTTCAGCGTCATTACTCTAGTCTTCAGTGTCACATGATCTTCAGAAATCATTCTAATGCTGCTTAATTTTCTGCGTAATTATTATCAATTATTATTTGTGATCAATTATTAATAAGAACAGCATTTATTTGAAATATAAGTACTTCGTAATAAGTGTAAATATCTTTACTGTCACTTAAATAAATTTAATCAAAGTCCCTTTTTGTATTCTATAATCTTTGATTTAATGCAACATTGTTGAAGAAAAATATTAATTTATATTTTTTAATCTTATCCAAGACTGAATGGTATCAGATTTTCCACAAACATATGAAGCAGCACAACAGTTTTCAACATTGATAATAATCAGAAATGTTTCTTGAGCAGCAAATCAGCATATTAGAATGATTTCTGAAGATCATGTGACACTGAAGAAATGATGAAAATTTAGCTTTGAACACAGCAATCAATTATATTTTACTAATATATATATATATATATATATATATATATATATATATATATCGCATAGAAGACAGCTATTTTAAATTGTAACATTATATATTTCACATTACTGTTTACTGTATTTTTCATCAAAATAATTTGTACTCTTTTCTACAATTGGAGCTCTATTCCTTAAAATGATAGATGTCAAGCTCCTGCAAAACGACAAATACTGTATATAGAAAGGCCCATAAAAACAGTCTGCATTCTGCACTATTCAAGTCTTCTAGACGATACAAGAGCATTGTGTCATGTGGACTGATTATATGTACTTAACTTTAGTGATATTAAACTGTCCCTCGTAAAAAAATCTTTAAAATTTACTATTTGCCATATGCAACAGAAACGATTACAAAAAAGATGCAATGATTGTATCGTAAAAAGCGCTATACAAATAAACTTGAATTGAAAAAGAGAAATTATAATGTAAAGAAGTATGCCACTCATTTATGGTGTGTTGCGGACCGGATTTGGTGGGCCGCTCTGTGCCAAAAAGTCCAGGGCCACTTTTTGGCCCCAGTCCACCCCTTGCTGGAACTGATGTGTTGTGTGTGTGTGTGTGTGTGTGTGTGTGTGTGTGTGTGTGTGTGTGTGTGTGTGTGTGTGTGTGTGTGTGTGTGTGCGTGCGCGTGCTGGCGCGATCACTTCAACTGTTTCCTTATACCAGCAGAATCGACTTTAAACACTTATTGTCTTATTAATAATCACTGTATAAAGGTCTGGTTTTATTTGTGTACACTCACAATGAAAACAAAAAGAAAACAAATAGGATGTCGCTTTCATCCATTTGAGTTTTCTTTCTGTGAACAAATTAAGCGTGTCACAAAAATGAACTGAAACCTATAGGCTATGTTACGTGTCGCACTTTTTTTTTCCCTTGTTTATCTGTAAACTAAATCAAATATATTTCAAGAATTTATTCCTTGTATGTATATATATATATATATATATATATATATATATATATATATATATATATATATATATATATATATATATATATATATATATATATATAACAATGTAATAATATTTAGTATTTTCACATCTAGGTGGAAATAAATAGTAATTTGTACAACTGTCTGTTCAAAATAAATGAAAAGAAACAGAGCATAGTAGATTTTTTTTTTCCTGTTGTACCGAAATCGCATCGAACCGTGACCCCCGAACCGAGGTACGTACCGAACCGTGACATCTGTGTACCTTGCCACCCCTAATATATAAATATATATATAATTTTATTTTTTTTACCAGACTTGCAGTTTGACTTTCTTTCCCTCAAACTCAATGGTCTTCACTTTGAAGTCAATACCTAGGAAAAAAAAAAAAAAAAAGGGAAACAGATAAACCAGGAGGGGCAGGAAGGAAGGGTGAACATGTTTTAAACCCAAGAGGCATAATAAAAGTGGACTAATGAGCGTCTGCTACATTCAGAAATACAAGAGCGGACATAATGAGATACAATCACTGCTCTGATGGTTTAATAAACACCCTGGTTTGTTTTTCAGTAAATTGGATGGGGAAAAGGAGGGAGGGAAGGGGTCTTTTGAAGATCTGGGTGAATGCACTAAATGCCATGGAGGATGGCCTCCATCTGATGCAGAAAAGAAGAGGGGTGAAGCTGGGGGAAGAGAGATTGCAAAATGAGATACAGAGAGGGGGCAGGCTGCGGCTGGCAGAAGAGAGGGCCGGAAATGCAATCAGGGAGGATACACACAGAGCACGGGATGATCCGCAGGACTGATTGAGTTATACTGGGGCAGGCTGGAATGAGATGACGTTTAGACTAGTACTGACATGAACAAACACTCGGGGTAGCACTTGTTTTACAAGCTAGAAACTTTACAGAAGAGCGAAACGTCTTCCCATATCAAACAGTATTTGAGACAGATTCATTCTGTTCACTTACCGATGGTTGATATGTACGTTGAATTAAAATTGTCCTCTGCAAAACGGATGATCAAACAGGTCTTGCCAACACCACTATCGCCAATAAGCAATAATTTAAAGAGGAAGTCGTATTTCTTAGCCATTATTCGTTTTACCTATTTTTTTTTTAGCAAGTTTTAGATGACTTTCCCCCCCGATTTGTTCTTAACACACAGTCACGCGCAACCGTTTAAAACCCTTCCGTCTGATTAATGTCCTCCTCGTTTGAAACTTCATGGATTTTCTTTCCTTGGAAAACTGTCACCGGTGAACTCAAGTTTCGCTTTGTTGTCTCTGTCCGTCCAGATAAGAGGTAAAAAATTCCATGAAAACAAAAGTGGAAAAGTTTCTATCCCTTTTAACGCGTTCGCGGTGAGTTTTTCAGTGTGAATGCCACGCATTCGCCATCTCGGTCCACACTGCGCTAGTTTTCTCTCCTGTACGACAGGCTTTCAGCATTCATCCATACATAGACAACAGCGGACTTTTTTTCTCCCTAAACTTTCCCTTGCCCGAGTTCCCAAAAGCTGACGTCGAGGGAGGGAGCGGTTTAATAAAACAGTGCTGACGAGAACCGACAAACAGCTTCTGTCGACAGAGGGCGCCACTGACACACAAGATACTGAAATGAAGCACCCGCTGAACCCAAAGCGTTCTCGGGGCATTTTTGATCTGTTTCTGACGTTGTCAAGAATATCTGTACCAGTGGTTCTCAAACCTGTCATGGAGTACCCCCAGCCCTGCACATTTTTTTTATGTCTCCCTCATCTATCACACCTGATTCAACTCATCAGCTCATTAGTGGAGACTGCAAGTCCTGAAGTGGGTGTGTCAGATATAGGGAGCGGGATCCAACCCCGCCCCCTGGATCTGTGTTCTGCAGTGAGGGGCTACTGACAAAATGTGCAGTGCTGGGGGTACTTCATGGAGAGGTTTGAAAACCACTGATCTATGCAAACACAATGTTTTATGATGCTTTTAAATATAAAATAAAATATTTTTTTGCTTATAAAAAACAAAAAAACTTTTTTAAGTCATCCATTGGTGGCCTTTTGAGAAACCAGAAAGGACCAAGGCCTTTCGGCATGTCAAATTTTAAATAGTAATTTTTATTATAAATGTATTCAAATATTATAGATTTTTAAACATATTGTTATCTATGATAGGGTACAATGGGTATAAAGGCTCTTCCCAAAAACTCTACATCACTTTTCTAAACACAGTACTGAAATCAATTGTTTTGTAGTGATGAATTAATTTGTAATGGACGTGCAAATTGGGCTCATATTGACTGTCCATGTCACTATGTAAATTGTTAGCATCATTGTTGTAGTATTTTTTAGCCTATACAATTTTTTTAGTATTTAACAGTATTTTTAATTAGGTTGTATTTTTATATTACCGTTTTATTCTTAATTTAGTTTAAGTTTTAGTGATTTGTATCATTTGTAGCCTATTAGTTTTTTTCTATTTCTATTTAGCTAATTTATTTTATGAATTTATTTTATTACATAATTAGTTTTATTAGCAATTTTAGCACTTATAACTTATTTTATTTCAGTTAGTTGCCAGGGCAACATTTCTATTTTTTAAGTTAAAGATTTGTAATAGTTTTAGTTAATTAGTTAATAATAAACACTGGATATTATGTGATATAATGAAATAGCACACAGATTGAAAAAGGAAAATTGAAAGGATCACAAATACAGTTTAAAAATATTATATATATATATAATATTATTATATTAAAATGTATTATTATTATTATATTGTTTTAATTACTGTAATAATATATTATACATTATAATACACCAAATTATGACTTTTGAATTCCGGTGTTATGGATCAACTGGGGATCGTGTTACCTGGGGATGTGCGCGTGCACGCAAGTATGTTTACCTGGATTTCAAGCAGATGTTAGACGGCGACAGATTCGTCACTGCGATATTCCACGGGTCATAGATTAAAAAACGTGTTTCATCGGTTGTATACATTGGCATCATGCATAATAAAGCGTATTGATTCCGCGGTGTCCGTACCTGCGTATGTCACGCGGTTTTAGGAAAGTTTACCATGCTCCCATGTCACGCTCACAAACCACGCCCACGTTAACATGGGACATTTGTTTCAATGGATGATCAAACTCTACAACGAACTGAAGTAAAAATGTAAGTATTTTATTTTCAATATCACTGTACATCGTGTTTGTAGTGTGCTGTCATTTGTTCTAATTAACAGATATAAAAATTAAAATGACTGGTAGGCTACCTAAAGCAAACATTGCAAAGTGTTTTTATTGACAAGCCTGTTCATTGATCTGTAGTTTACTATTGTTCCTAATAAAATTATTGATTTTCTGAGTGATTACACACACACACACACACATATATATATATATATATAATGTATGTGTGTGTGTGTGTGCAGGGGCGGACTGGGACAAAATTTCAGGCCGGGAAATCTCACACTCATCCAGGCCATCCCATACACCCACAACATGGACAACCCTATTAGCCTATTTGTATGACCATCACATAAAAAGGTATAAGTCTTTAGTCGGGGCCATGGAAAATAATTAAAGGTTCTCTTTTGAACTGCACCTTCACTTCCCTTTTCCTTTTCTTCATTTTCTCCAATATCTCTGTCACTCCCTTTTTTCTTGTATCTGTCACTTCTTTACCAGCAGGTCTACTGTTATTAACAGAACTGTGTTCACCTTGTTGCAAAACAACCACCTCATTGCAATTTGTTTGCACATAATGTTGTTATTTCTCTTAAAATGACTTAAATACCCAAGATTTAACAAACCTATAATTCATACAGATATATTAAAACAAATTTTCTAAAGTGCCTAAATGCCAAACTTAGTACATTGAAAATCCTAATACTGAACACACTATTGTATTTTTGGGCTGACTGATATTTTTGTGTTGCTGTTTGCTCTAGCTCCCTCCCTTTCTATACAATAAATACATGTGAATATCTACCTGCTAAATTTATTAATGTAACTTTCCAATCGATAATGATGTCCTTTAGCACAGTATTCTGACTGATGATAATAATGGGGTGCTACTGACAGCCTAACAGGTGCTAGCAGTTTAATACTCAACTAGGTTAATAAAGACAAAACTACAGTAGCGTATTACAGATGAAACTGACCTGCACTTGAAGCCCTGAACAGGTTAGTAATTTCGCTACATTTAACTGTTTTTTCTGGCCGTTTCCTCTCCTTCCTCGAGTCCCGCGCATCGACTCCGTTCAAAACCTTTTGACGGAGGCAAGGAACAGACGTGAAGCGCGCGCTGCCAGTCAAGACTAACCGATTTATGATTTATTATCGATTTATTAGGGAATGCCACAATCGGAAATGATCACTTTGGCACATTGGGAAGGCAAAAAAAATAAATAAATAAAAAAATAATAATAAAAAAACACAGGGTAGCGGGCCAAATCAGCCGCCAGGCCACCGGGAAACGTCCCGGTGCTCCCAATGGCCAGTCCGCTCCTGTGTGTGTGTGTGTGTATATTGTGACGAGTGTACCGAAGTCTCATCAGCGTTGCCCTGGGAACATACAGGAAGCACCTGCACACGCTCATCACAGGCTGATCGGTCACAGCTGCTATTAATTAGCCCGCGGCCAGATAAGCCGCGTGAGCTCCAACGACGGGGAGACATGTGGCGGTAATGCACCATTGAAGTTGGATGCCAACCGCCGTTAAACATCAAGGAAGAAGAAGAAGACGAGGAGACATTTCTCCATGAAGCAAAGAACTAACCTTTTCTCTCGATTCCGTTCCAGAAAGCAATGTGTGACCGCGAAGCGCCACGAGCACCCCACGGACCCACCGCACTTGGAACCACTCCCGAAGAGCACCCTGTCACCGGAGCACCACCGTTTTTCACACTGTTAAGCCTTTGTTAAATAAATCCACCCTCCGGGGCAAGCTCTCCTTGTCTTGTGATTCTTCCACCCCGTTACAATACACACATACATATATATATATATATATATATATATATAATGTATGTATGAAGAAAAAAAAAAGTAAAGTAAATTCTAAGTTCATGACTCCTGCTTCTCATTTTACATATAGGCCTACTGGTCTCTTGATAGACTACTTGTGTTTCCGACCGTAGAAAACATGTTATGAGCAGTGCAGGATTCAAAGCCAAACTCTTTAATACTGTATGTGTGATGAACACAGGAAGGCATTTTTCCACAGTTTGTTTGAGCAATATTTCACATGTATGGCATGTTTACATTAAGGTGACAAAGTGATTGACAGGTGTTTATTAAAGGGGTGGTTGATTGCGATTTCACTTTTTTAACGTTAGTGTGTAATGTTGCTGTTTGAGCATAAACAATATCTGCAAAGTTGCAGCGCTGAAAGTTCAATGCAAACGGAGATATGGTCTTTCAAAATTCTGGCAGTTTAATGCCTACAAAAACGGCTGGTAAGGGACTACAACGAGCTAGTTCCTGGGTCCGTTACTTCAGGAACCCAGATAAACCCCGCCCCCAGGAACATGCAGCAAAGGGGGCGAGGCCATGTTGTGCTGCTTTAGAGAAGAGGAAGAAAACTAGGGATGCACGTAAAAATCTATTCATATACGAATCGTGATTCTGTCTTCTAACGATTCTAATGGATTCACAAGTTTCAAAATCAGTGTTCTAAAACAGCGGATCTTAATCCTGTTCCTCGCGTCCCCCTGCTCTGCACACACTCTGCATCTCTCTCTCATTCAGGTCATCAGATCAGCTCCAACAAACTGTTCCAATTATACACTTATTTTCACACAGCTATGAGAAGCCTTATACATGGACGCGCGTGCGGTTGCTGTGCTGTATTAAAGCTTTAATCAGGATAAAACCGTATATTAAAAGCTAACAGAAGCAGTAGCACTTACAAATAACAGTGTATCTAAAAGTATGAGACAACAACAAACAAACATACCATTAAGAGCCGTGCTTGCACAGGTTCTGCGCGATCCTCTTCACTAATATTCTCTGCGTTTGATTGATCAATAAGCAATATATACGACGCCACTGTTTACAATACAACCAGAGCACATGCAGCTGAGCTGAGGGGTGTGACATTTAGATGTGCACTCGGCGGTTTAGCCAATCGCAACACATTGGACCAGTTAACCAATCACAGCCCGTCGCATATTTCTGAGGGAGGGCTTCATAAAAACAGGAAATAATTTTTTTTTGTCAGATAAGGGACAGAGTGGTGTGTAATAAAGGTAAATTATGTGAAAAATAATGCGTTTTTAAAAATACGAAGCATGAACACATGTTAGACTGCACCCCATAAACACAATCAAGCCTAGAAAAAAAACAGTCAACCACCCCTTTAAAAGTGAACCATGCTGTAGGATCTTTCTTACTGACTCATAGCTTCTTTTTATAGTTTCCATACTGTCTTTTTTATGAAAGTCCTGTGACAATCACTCAGCAGCCACAACTTTTTCATGACTGACATAGGCAGAGCATGATACTGTGATGATGAATAATTATATATATGGCTATATTTATTCGCCGTGGGAGTTTTCCTCGTTTATTCTGGTGAGTGTGTACATTCCTCCTGACGCGTGTGTGAGCGCAGCGCTAGAACTGTTGGCCGACCAAATCACACACACAGAGCAGCGTTACCCAGACTCTTTCATTGTCATTCTCATGATTTTAACAAAGCTAATCTCACCTGTGAACTGCCTAAATACAGACAACACATCACGTGCCCCACCAGGGACAGCAATATACTGGACCATTGCTACACGGTTTTAAAGGATGCATACCACTCTGTCCCCCGTGCAGCGCTGGGACTCTCTGATCACTGTTTGGTTCATCTTCTACCAGCCTATAGGCAGAAACTTAAATCTTCTAAGCCTGTCTTAAGAACTGTAAAGAGATGGACTGTTGAAGCAGAGCAGGATTTACAAGCCTGCTTCGAACTTACTGATTGGAGTATTTTTGAGGCTGCAGCTACTGATTTGGATGAGCTCACTGACACCGTGACATCCTACATTAGTTTCTGTGAGGACATGTGTGTACCCACCAGGACTTATTTAACATTTAACAACGACAAACCTTGGTTCAGTACAAAACTCAAACAGCTTCGCCAGGCCAAAGAGGACGCCTACAGGAGTGGGGAAAAAGCCTTGTACAAACATGCCAAATACACACTGAACAGGGAGATAAGAGTGGCAAAGAAAAACTACACTGGAAAGCTAAAAAAAAACAGCTTTCAAGTAACGACTCTACATCAGTGTGGAAAGGCCTGAAAGCCATTACCAGCTACAAGACCCCTCCCCCCAGCACTGAGGCCAATCAACAACTGGCTGAAGACCTGAACAATTTTTACTGTAGGTTTCAAAAACAAAGCCTGGTCTGACACCCCACACCCACTCTGACCATCTCACAACACAGCCATCAACACCCTCCCCCTCCCTCCCCCCTACTGTTTCTCAGCCTGTAATCAAGATCTGTGAAGAAGATGTAAGCAAAGTCTTCAGGAGACAGAAGATAAGGAAAGCCAAAGGCCCAGACGGTGTCTCTCCAGCCTGCCTCAAAGCCTGTGCTGATCAGCTATCATCCATCTTCACATTGATCTTCAACAGATCACTGGAGCTGTGTGAAGTCCCCTCCTGCTTCAAACGCTCCACCATCATCCCTGTACACAAGAAACCAAAAATCACAGGACTCAATGACTACAGACCTGTTGCTTTAACGTCTGTGGTGATGAAGTCATTTGAGAGGCTCGTGTTGGCCCACATGAAGGACATTATTGGACCCTTGCTGGACCCCCTGCAGTTTGCTTACCGAGCAAACAGGTCTGTGGATGATGCAGTCAACATGGGATTGTACTACATCCTCCAACATCTGGACAAACCAGGGACTTATGCAAGGATCCTGTTTGTGGACTTCAGCTCCGCTTTCAACACCATCATCCCGGACACCCTTCAGAATAAACTGACACAGCTCTCCGTGCCCACCTCCACCTGTCAGTGGATCACCAGCTTCCTGACAGACAGGCAGCAGCTAGTGAGGCTGGGAAAATACACATCCAGCACCTGTACGATCAGCACTGGAGCTCCTCAGGGCTGCGTTCACTCCCCACTGCTCTTCTCCCTCTACACCAATGACTGCACCTCTAAAGACCCCTCTGTCAAACTCCTGAAGTTTGCAGATGACACCACACTCATCGGCCTCATCCAGGACGGTGACGAGTCTGCTTACAGACAGGAGGTTAAGGAGCTGGAGCTGGCTGTCTGGTGCAGTCTAAACAACCTGGAGCTCACCACGCTCAAAACTGTGGAGATGATCGTGGACTTCAGGAGAAACCCCCCAGCTCTCCCCCCACTCACTATCATGAACAACACTGTGACTGCAGTGGAGTCATTCAGGTTCCTGGGAACCACCATCTCTCAGGACCTGAAGTGGGACACTCACATCGACTCCATCGTGAAAAAGGCCCAGCAGAGAATGTACTTTCTTCGTCAACTGAAAAAGTTCAACCTGCCACAGGCGCACATGACACAGTTTTACTCTGCTGTTATTGAGTCGGTTCTGTGCTCTTCTATAACTGTATGGTTTGGGTCAGCCAGCAAATCAGATATAAGAAGACTGCAGCGGACTGTTAGGACAGCAGAAAGGATCATTGGTGTGCACCAGCCCAGCCTTCAGGACTTGTACTACTCCAGAGTAAAGAAACAGGCAGGTAACATCATCACAGACCCCTCTCACCCTGGACACGACCTGTTTGCGCTTCTCCCTTCAGGCAGACGCTACAGATCTCTGTGCACTAGAACATCTAGGCATAAAAACAGTTTTTTCCCCCATGCCATCTCCAGCCTAAACCACTAACACATGAATTATTACCTGTGTTCTGTAATTCATGCCTGTAATTCATTCCCCATCTCTAATTATTTACTCTCTCTCTCTAGTACTATGTAAATATGTATGCATAATTTTCTATACAGCTATATATATATATATATATATATAGAGTAAGTAAGGCACAAATCTGTACATAAATCTTCAGTTCCAGATTCATACACATTATTATTATTATTATTGTTAAATCTTGTTTAAATGTTCTGTTCTCATGTCAGATATGTATGTATATATGTATGTATGTATGTATGCATGAATGTACCAAGAGCTTCTTAAAAACCACAACAAATTCCTTGTGTGTTTGCGCACACTTGGCGAATAAAGCTGATTCTGAATATTGCAAAAGACAGTATACATCACTAACCTCATAATCATTTGGCATCTTACAAGAATATGATACCTCTCTCCCAAACATTAATTAGAATAGGAAAACCTTCAATATTTACTTTATTGCAGACTTCTTGAACTAAAAATATGACACAAAAGTCTGTCAGTTTCATAAATAATGAGCGTGGGCCTCTTTATATATATATATAACTTTGAATTATGCCAGCTATCTTCATTTCAGTGGTAACAACCTCACTAACTTTTGGGTTTAGCCTTTGTGAAGATTTTAGATGACCCTAACACCTGTGAAGAGATAACAACCCCTGCAAAAAACTTATGATCCCAACTCTAAATCAACATGCAAAACTGCAAAATTATACTTATATTGTAATCATTATGATCACAATATGTAAATCATTGCCTAAACATGTTTGTGCTTTACTGAATGATGTTAACTACCCAGATCCAGCCCGTTTCCTGTCCAGATGGTGGATCAGCACCTAGAGAAGACCACAACATCTCTGAATGTCAGTGGAGACCATGTCAACTAGATGTGCCCTACAGACAGATCCCCTGCAAAGACCTCTTCACCTCGACAGCCATCAGCACAACTGAACTGAGCAGGAGGATGACATCACTGAATCAACGATGAACTGACTTTAACTGAGAAACTGACTGTTTAGTATTGTCCTCATTTTAGAGCTGCTTTACAGCTGCATTGAACTTTGTTTGCATTATTGACACTATTTCAGTATTTAACACTGTGAAGCTCCTTTGACACAATCTGTATTTTATAAAGCGCTATATAAATAAAGGTGACCTCACTTGACTTGACAGACCTCTATTATAAAAGTGTACATTTCTGCAATAGGACATTACATCGACAGTCATTTCTGACATAGCAGATTTCTCTTCATAGTAAAAAAAAAAAAAAACATTTTATGTAAAGCTGCTTTGAAGCTATGTATTGTTAAAAGTGTGTGTGTGTGTGTGATTTTGCTTCAACACCTAACTATGTATACGTTTGTTGAACATTCCCTATTCAGGATAATTCACTGCATCTTATCTGTCACTAATTCGAAATGATATGCATAATGCAAAACTACAGCTTGTTTATCACTCATTCTTTAGCAATATAAAAAAAAGAAAGAAAATGAAATGCTTGACATTCCTTTGACCACAGCAATATTGCTGCTCAAATTAATTTACGCAAATTAAGGAATATTTTTGAACAACTGCCTGCACACGCGTTGCAAAGAAACAAAGTAAGCACCTTATTTAATGCATTTACAATTGTCATTAGAAAGAAAATCTATTGAATCGAATGTAGCCTAAACAAATGAATCTGGGCGTGGTCTGAGACGCAACATGAAAACGCATTAAAACTTCTCTTATACTGCGTCAGATACATTGGAACATCGACAGGGGAAACAACAGAGTCCAATAATAATACAAACATTCGCAAATAATGTGGAAAGCTTTGAAATCTGTTCCGTTGAAAATTCCCTGTGACGAATCTGTGGAGGTCCAACATCTGCTGGAAACTCGGGTAAAACTTTTAGCGTGCACGCGCATGTCCCCAGTTGATCCAGAACACCGTCATAAAAGCATGTATGGAATGAAGTCCGAGAGTTTATATAACAGATTTTACACTTTCCAACATAACTCACAGCCTGTCTAAGCTCAGTTCTTTGTTAATGAATGAAGAAGTGATTTTATGTAATGTTAGTGAAGTATTTCCTGCCCCTGCTCTCGAGCCCCGTTCATATACGCCATGCATTTCCGCTGCCCCCCCTTTTCGGCTGCTGCTCTGTCGCTAACATGCCTGTAAGTGCGTGCTAGTACAATCAAGTCCATTTAAAACCTAATCACGCATGCTGTGTGCATTAAAATGCATCGATTGTCTAGGGGAGGATTTTGTTTTCATGGATTTACCGGCTACGATATATTCATTTCATCTATTTTGAGGTTTGAAGTTAGTAGAAAAGAGCGAAGCACGTGCTATGTGTATAGGAACGACAAGATGGCCGCGTGCATATGCGTTAGAAACGCGCTTCCCATAGAAATAAACCTCATGATAACATGTTGTTGAGATTGTGTGATTAAATAATACCTTAAAGAGAGTTATTATATTTAAAAGTGGAATATTGGTCGCACATCCCTCTTATCGTTGGTTAGACGGAAAGTATGTCAAGAATCGAGTCACCCTTTGTCGTGGCAGTGTTGTGCATGCTTTGACAATCAGCTGATCAGTTATATCATCAAGCCCATGTAACTGTCACTCATGTAACATTTTCCGTTATTGAGTTGTTACGGTGTTTAAACGGGTGCTGTTATCGTGTTGAAATGTCATAAACCATAGTTGAGACCTTGCAAATGTGATTGACATATCTCTCATCACTTTCAGCTCGCGAAGGACTTACTGCACCCAACGCCAGAGGAGGAGAAGAGAAGTCACAAGAAGAAGCGCCTCGTACAGAGTCCCAACTCTTATTTTATGGATGTCAAATGCCCAGGTAACATCTGCAGAGTAAACAAGCAGAGCCACTGAGACATTGGTTACAGAGCTGTCACAATTATTGGAGCACAAGACAGCATTTTCAACGGCCTTTATTCTGAAAGTATATTTTTTTCCAACAGGGATTTTTAAAATGTCTTTAAGCGTTTTAAGCTCTAAAGAGAACCAACCAGATACAAGGTGAATCATAATTATACACATTTGATTTGAAGCAAAAAAGTATTTTTAAAAAATCTGAAAATTGTGTACTTAGCTTTAATAAGGGAATGAATACAATCACATGTAAAGGTGTAAATGACATAATTGAAATAAAATGGATTAATATAAAACTATATTTCACCTAAGCTTCAACCATTAAATATGATATATATTTGTAGGATAATTTTAAATAATGTGGGTTAACAGCTTTACCAAAAACATAAAGAATCAATTAAAGGGTTATTCACCCAAAAATGAAAATTTGTTCCAAAGCTGTAAGACCTTCGACCATCTTCAGAACACAAATTAAAATATTTCTGATGAAATCTGAGAGCTTTCTGACCCTCCATAGACAACAATGCAACTACCACGTTCAAGAACCAAAAATGTACTAAGGACATTGTTAAAATAGTCCATGTGACATCAGTGGTTCAACCTTCATTTTATGAAGCTACAAGAATACTTTTTGTGTGCAAAGAAAACAAAACGTTTGCGAGTTCACGAGAGCACCATGATGCATGCGTGTGCTGCTGCTGACGCAGGAACCAGCGTTCTACCGTAATAACCAGGTCCCTGACTCCCAGTCCTATCTCAATATCCACCAAAATGACCCATTGATTATGTAATTACGATCACTGTAAACTGACTGCTGAATTAAAATGTTACTTGAATAGAGTGCAAGTACTAGAAGTAAAAATAGCATTAATGTTTTCCATAGGGATATGTATTTTGAACAAATTCTGAGCTACAGGGTTGTTGAGATGGTACATGGTGTCAGCAAAAGCATCAACCTGCATCAACTTATTTTATGGATAATTGTTTACCAACAGAATTTCTGGTGAAAAACCACAATACCTACGATTCTGCAGAGAAATTTTCACCAACCAGAAAATTGCACCAGAAGAGCTATTTAGCATCCACCCACTCCCATGAAGCACTGCAAAACTAAATAAACTTTTTTTAAAAGGATAGGAAAAAAAAAAAAAAAATCTAGAACCAAGGCTGCTGAAAAAGTGGAAAGGCATTGTTGTCGGAGCATATGTGTGTCCACATAAAATGGACACTGACTGCATATGTGATCATAAGCTAATGCATTCGAGTATGTCTGAAACTTCTCACCATTCTCTCTTTGCAGGCTGTTATAAGATCACTACGGTGTTCAGTCACGCACAGACGGTGGTCTTATGTGTAGGATGCTCTACAGTGCTGTGTCAGCCCACCGGAGGAAAGGCGCGCCTCACAGAAGGTATCGCTTGTATACAGGGACACCAATGCGCATGACTTTAGAGGGATTGCCCAAAGCATGAAAGAACCTAGTTTCTTGAGAAATCCGATCCCATGAGCAGAATCCCAAAGTGTTTTCGTGTAGGAGAAATGACTGGAAGTGCACTCACAGATCAAAGATACACATACATGCGCTTGTAAATGTGCCGGTGCCATGGCAACACGCCCACACAGACCACCCTAGTGTTTCCCACTTGATCATTGTTCTCTTCTTGAGCTGAAGCCTGATGATTGGTGAAGCTCTGAAACTCACTGCCCTGCTGGCATAAAGTTAAGCAGAAAGCAGGAGAGGTAGTAGCAGATTGTTTCTGTACCACTCAACACCATCAAATTATTTAGTTCCCCACCCACAAATTGACATTCATATGTTCTATTATTTAAATAATTTTAATTACTTCATTAGTGAGGATTTGTAAAACACAAATTAAATTTTTTTGAGAATTGTACAGCAACTAACGATTATTTTGAGAATTGATTAATCGATTGTTTCTTTGCATAAATAATTTCTCAGATTAAACAAAAAGCCTTATAAAAAGACTATATATATATATATATATATATATATGTGTGTATGTGTGTGTGTGTGTGTGTATGTTAATGCAGGTGATTAAATTTTTCCAGCTTGTGTTTAACGTAGTGGCGGGGCGGGCTGGCCACCCCCCTAGGCTCCACCCCGGCGAGCTGCTTTCTTTTTGCTGATGTTGACGTGCGCTTTCATTTACACTGTGCTGCGCACGCCTGTTTTTGCATGCAGTGTAAAGTGGCATGCGCTTTAGCCTGTACCATTTCATATTATAGTGTAAATGAAAATACAAGTATGCTTTTCAGATCTGCGTCACGTTCAGCAGCGGCAGCTCTCAAAGAAATAGCAGCCAAATATCCTAATAACCCAGCTGCTGTGATGTCTGTTATTCAAAGAACAAAAGTAAAAGGAAATCAATTACTTTTGTAGCTTAAAGTATTCATCTATATTTAATTTCGAATTTAGTGTTTGATAACTTTATTCAATTTCTGTATATTTCCTACTAGCTGAAGGGCAAAGGTAAATATGACATTTATTATAATGGGTTTATATGAAGATTGTTTGAATTTCACTTAAATTATAAGTTACTTTTTAAAGTCTAATAAATGTTAAAATTGATAGCTTTCAATTATACTGTAATGTTAGTATAGTCAACATTACATATAGTCAATGGTTAAATATTAGGGACATTTTTTTTCCAAGGGACATCAGTAGTATTGGTTTCAGTGGTACTCGCCTATTAAAAGATGCTTAAACAAATATTAAAAATATACTGCCTTTGTTGTTTCTACATTAATTTTAAAATGGAATTTAAAATTATTGCAATATAAAATATTTTAAAACTTAATGTTAGGTGGGATTAATGTTAATTAATTTTAGAAAAAATGTGATTAATTTATTTTTTTATTAATTGACAGCACAAATAAATATATAATTTGAATGCATTTCTCAGTTGCACTTCCTGTTTGTCGCTCACTTCAGTCTTTGATGTTTAAGAACCCTGTTAGGACAAGCCATTTTTCAAAGTAAAACTGCTCATGAATTTCTAACATTTACGGATAAGAAAATAACTGTAAAATGTAAGTAATGCGCTGGTGAAAACACCTCAAGCACATTAATCAAGCACCTGGCAGGGCAACCTACATGAAACGATACGCTTATAACATTCTTTAAAACGTTTGTGTCTTGAACAACTTTTCCTGGCTCTGTTTTATCTGCTGTTGCTTTTTTTTCATAGAATTACATTTTCCACTACTGTGTGGTGAAATACAGGATTGATTTTAAACTGAATTCTAAAAGCCTTACTCTTTCTCTCTGTTAACAGGATGCTCGTTCAGGAGAAAGCAGCACTAGTCTCTCATTAACCATTATGCAAGGACGAGGGAGACCACGGGAGGAGAGACAGGATTGGCCACTCCACAGGGATTTCAGTGACTCCGAGGCCATGTTTCTGATCTATAACGGGGCAATGGAGATAAAAGCTAAACCGAGAAGAGTGCTAGAAAACTTGAAATGTCAAAGTGCTGTCTGAACACAGAGTGTGTGAGGTGTATAATCACCAAACCTGTCTCTCTCTCCCTCTCTTACTTTAAATAAAGGATCATTTTTTGTTTATGTGTGTGTTGTGGTAGATAATTTACCAGCCTTATCTGCATTGTCGCTGCCACATAAGTATAGTTTTAGTGTCAAGCTTATCTGTTGTATAACTTAATAATATCACCAGGTAATACAAGTATTATTCCTTAAATGTTGTATTCATTGTCTAGATGAGCAACAGGCAGACTGTTCACACGTGACAGGCATTATACACAGACTATCATTCAAAAGTGTTGGGTCAGTACAGTTTTTAAAATATTTCTGAAAGTCTCTTATGCTTAGTCTCTTAACGGCTCAAAGCTGATTTTTTTTTCAGCAGCCATTCAGTGTCTTCGGTGTCACATGATTTGTTCAGAAATCATTCTAATATAATGATTGATGCTCAAGACACATTTTTCAAAGTTGATAGTGGTTGTGCTTAATATTTTTGCGGAATCTGTGACACTTTTTCTTTCAACATTCTTTGATTAACAAATTAAAATAATTCAACTGAATAAGAAATATTTATGAATGTTATAAATGACTTTACTGTCACTTGATGCACTTTTAACGCATCCTTTCAGAATAAAAGCATTATTTAAAAAAAACATCTTACTGACCTCAAACTTTAGTTAGTGTAAAAAAAAAAATAGGTAGCGCAAGTAAAAAATAAGAAATAATACTCTTCAGGAACCTGAAGAAGTTTGCATGTGTTTACTGCTGAATTATATAGACTGTTATACAGGAAAGAACCATTTACTTGAAAGATTCTCACTGTGGCTCAGAAAGAATAACATGAGGGGGGAAAAGATGCATTAAGTTACTTAGTACTCCAGAGCCACCGTTCTCTCTGCAGGACTTTTGGTTTTGGCAGTGATGGTGCGAGCCACAGGTAGAAATGTTGTTTGTCTTCTGAAAGAAATTTAGAAAACATAAAAAAAAAGTACTATATCGGTCTGGTAGCATGTTTGAACCATAACATGCAAATTTAGGTGCACTCAGTAACTTTTCCCTCATAAAGGTTTGATGAAATAAATAGCAGTCAATTCATTGGGTTTTGATTAAGCTTGCAGATGATTGTAGGAAAGGGGCGTATTAAGATAAAATGATTGTAGAAGTCCTTCATACATCACCAGAGAAAAGTCTGGTTTTGACAGAAGATTGATGCATGACATTTGATTAAAAAAAATGCATGGATAAATCATTCACTATATGATTATTTAGAAAATGGATGGATTTTTGATTCATGCAGAACACTATATGATTATTTAGAAAATAGATGGATTTTTGATTCATGCTGACTTTAACATAAAAAGTACTGAGTGTGCCTTTAAGGTAAAGCAGTTGGATCAAATAAAATGGGGGTGTCACCTGCATTAGTAGAGGGTGTGAGGACTGCAGGTACAGTCTGTGTGAGAGACAGCATGGCATTGTACACTGTGGAAATCAAACATTTAAGAGAATATAAAAAGATCTGCACGGCCAAAGTTTCAAATCCTGATTCTGAATCACATGATGGCTCTAAACTAGTGAATCACTGGGCATCAAGCATATTCAGCGTTGCACAGAATCAGAAGTTAAAACGCTTGAGTGTGACTTTACCTATGAAAAGTGCAGCAGTGGTGGCCAGTACAGCAAACAGAGCAAATACTGAAATGAACAAGTGGCCAGAATTTGATCCAAGATGACCTGAACATGCAAATAAAGAGCATTTTCAGAGTTACAGAAAAAAAGTGTGTGTTACACTACTGTTCAAAAGTTTGGAGTCAACTTTTTATTATTATTTTATTTATTTTTTACATTAATGCTGCATTTATTTGATCAAATTGTATTTGTCCCTACACAAATTATTAATCCTTTCCCTCATTTTAGTAAATTGTGACCACACTTTACTAATTCGTTCCCTTAATTTAGTAAATTGTCCCCATTTTGTACCTTTTCATTCCCCGGTTTTAATTAAAGTAATTTTTAATTTGTGCCCATAATTTCACTAAAAATGAGTGAATGAAAAATAGATCATGGCCATGAACTAAAATGAGGGAATACATTTAAAAAAATGAAAGAACAAAATCTTAATTTTTGGCCACAATAAATATATTTTTGCCAGCAATTTTCAGCAGCAGTCTTTACTGTCACATGATCCTTCAGAAATCATTCTAATATGCTGACTTTGTGCTCAAGAAACATTTCTTATTATTATCAATGTTGAAACAGTTGTGCTGCTTAATATTTTTATGAAAACTGTGATGCATTTTTTAAGGATTATTTGGTGAAAAGAGAGTTCAAAAGAATAGCATTTATTTGAAATAGAATCTTTGCTGTCACTTTTTTGTCACAATTTAATGCTGAATAAAATACTAATTTCTTTACATATGCATTGTACTGACCCCAAACATTAGTGTAAATGTAGAATATAGTGAAAAGTGTGTCTTGCTCTCTTACCTGACGGGTTGTCCATCACTCTAGTCACCAACACAATGTGCTTTTGTGGAGAAAGGTCTGTGTACAGGGTAATGCTTGCAGTAGACGGTACCTGATCCAGGAAATGTAAGGTTGGATAGACCGAAATAAGGAGGAGAGTGGGGTCTTCATCTGACCAGACCGGATCAGATAACACAATGTCAGGGGAGTCTGACTGAACCTAATTAGATAACAGTGAAGAAATAAAAAAAACTCAGAAGTGATTTCATCTCATATATCTCTCCCATGATCCTTCTCATTCTCACCCTCAGTGTGCTGAGCATGTCTGTGGTGCCAAACACTGTGATTTCAGCCACAGGCTGCAGGGAGGAAAGTTTGATCTTGGTGACAGGGCAATGGAACGCTGGCATGTATGGGAGTTGAAGGGATGACTGAAAAGAGTGTGGTGACTGAGGAAGTGACAGTAGGGCAGCTGGGGCTGATTGAGTCCGCAGACAGGCAGACAGATGGATGGAGAGAGACAGAGTGGACAGGAGATGGAGGATGGAGTCTGACTGGGGCTGCACAGAGATCCTGCAGCTGTACTGAGCTGAAACAGGACACGACAGATGGGTTAGAAGTGAATCATAAAGGTTTGCTTCATAGTTAATAAAATAAAATAAATCTGTCATATTAATAAATATTATTACAATCTAAAATGTTTTCTATTTTTATATATCCTTCAAAACTCATTCTTATATGCTGATTTGGTGCTCAAAAAACATTTCTTATCAGTGTTAAAAACAGTTGTGCTGCATAATGTTAAAAAATAATTAAAATTAAACGAAATTAAATGAAAAATACCCTTGGGCTCTTTCAGGCTTCAAACATAACATGGAGCTTAATACATAATCTTATGTAAAACTTGTGTCACCAGTGTCTGAATTGTAGAAGGGTGTTGCATTAAAGATAGCCTGTAGTTTTCTCATCTCTGGATGGGGGGCGCCAGAGTGTAAAGAGCACAGTAGCTCTGCCTCAGGATGTAGTTTCTTCTCTATGACCTCCCACTGACCTAGATTGCATTGAGCTACCGTGGAGGAGATAGAAAGAGAGAGAGTCACAAGCACACAATATCATCAACACTGAATAACATTTAAAGCAACTGTATGTACGTTTTTTTAACCTTGAAATATCAGTTTGAGAATTATTCTAATGGTACACTGTTCTGTTTTTTACCACGCTCTCCCTAAACGTCTGTTCTGGGAGTATATAAGTTTAGTGAACGAGTATGAAATTCAGCAAAAGGGGTGGGTTGCTTTACAGTAGCAACAAATACACAAGTACAGTTATTCACAGTAATTGTGACAGTGATATAATTACGACAATGAATTCCACTCACTTCGTGAGCTCCAAAGTTGTGAAAATACAAAAAACTACGTACATTTCTTTAAATATCAAAACAGCGTTTAAATAAAAACAAACCATTGTGCATCTTTTTACCTTTTCCCTCTCATTTTTATTTTATCAAACTTTTTTGTGTGTAAATGTTTCAGTAATTTAATGTCATCAATGCTCTGGCAATATAAATCCTTTTTTTACCATGCCAATAAAGCTACTTGTATCTGAATCTGAGTCAGTCAGTCCCAAACTCATATTCCATCTGTGCACAAATGTGTCCATGTCTCTGTAAGTGAAAATCCTGCCCAGATCTAAGATCTATGCAGGTCAAATAAAGTTGAGATCATTTCTCTTCACACCCACCGCATGTTTTAATTGCACATATTAAACAGTTAGAGATCATCACCACTGAGAAGTATTTCTAGTCTAAGAATTAAGTGTTTAAGTGATTAAAGGGGGACCTGTGGATCCTCCATACAAAATTTAATATCTGGATTATAATCTCTTAAATTTCCCAACAGTCTAATTACTAATCATTATTCTTAAATTCCTCTGATATAGTTGGATTAATGGCACATCAGGTGTTTTCCATGGTCGTGAACAGTGTCCTCCCTGAATCTCATGTGGAGGTGTGAAAGGACTCACCAGTGTGGGCAGCAGAGGTGTTCAGATCCACTCTGACGGTGTATTCTGAAGCTTCAGGCCAGTTAGTGAGGAGCCTATCAGCGGGAGGAATGAATACAGGAATGGACGCAGGCTCCACTGTTACCTGCATGACACCAGAGAAGTCTTTTCATTTATAACATTCACAAAGGGTCTGTTTCAAAACCTAGTGAGCTACCTTGCCACATCCTAACAGAGGGGGAGGGGGGGGGGGGATAAATATAATTTCATCATTGTATTTTTTGGTATTTTAATGAAGTTAGATGATTGCAATTTATTAATGATTATAATATTAAAGATATGGTTCACCCAAAAATGAAAATTCTGTCATCATTTACTCAACCTCAAATTGTTCCAAACCTGTATGAATTTCTTTCATCTGTAGGTCACAAAAGTAAATATTTTGATGAATGTGGGTAACTAAACAGCTGTTGGTTCCATATTTGCATAGCATGGAAAAAAATACTGTGGAAATCAATGGGGACCAGAAACTGTTTGTTCACCCATAATGCCTTAAATTGTGCCCTTCATAGGCAGCTCACTAGGTTTTGGAACAGCTATTATGTCACAAAACATGAGGACACTTATATAACTGTGCAGAGGCACTGATTACCTCTTTGAAGGTTTGCTGACCCCCTTCTAGCCTGTAGTAAACCACTACCATCCCAGAATTCTTCGCAAATGCCACTCCAGTCTCAGAGTTCATTTGAAGGATCTCACTTGATGACACATCCCATCTGCCTTGCCGACCTTAAAGAGAGAAAAACAAATGCAAAAGTGAGCAAAACCAACGGCAGTCAAGGCCAAAGCAGATGCATGTTTTTTTCCATGAACACCAAGGTAGAGCGCATGACGTAATTTTCATCATCACAATATGTGCATGCTGTCCGTGTGCAGTTGATATTCACACGGAAATCAAATTTGATTCAAAGTTGGAAAAGAAAAGGATGAGATGGAACAACAGATACCCGCACTGACAAGAATTTGTGTGACGGGGTTACAAGTTACTTGCACCTCTAGTTTAAACAAGTACAAAATTATTTTATCAGTCATAATTTCTGAAGAGAAATAGCACAGACACTAGACAAGGATGAAACCTTCCAGTGCACATTTTAGAGGCTTTTTACAGTGCCCTTCTAAGTGTCTTTTACAGGCACGCCATTAAATAGAGTATACTATGAAAGGCTGTATGCATATATTTAGTGTTTGCTTCAATAATGGAGTTTACTTTGGGTTTTAGATTAGAGGGGTTTGTTTCTGAAAACTAAAACTGATGCTCTGCTTGCTAGTAACCTAGTGATTTACCCTGCAGGTCTGTAATGGGAGAGCTGAAGCAGATGACATCCCCAGAGCGCAGGAATCCTGTGGGCTCTGGGATGACAGGCATCACAAACAGAGGGGTGTAATCGCTCAGAAATGGGTTTGTAGTGTCTCCCTGCACCCTCAAAACAGTTAGACCGGGTGAAGCCGTTTGCACCAGAAACGACTGACCGTCTTTGTCAACTATCAGTTGTGCAAGGTCATCTCTGAGACACAGAAAAAATAAGGTTAGACCACTGCTGTGAGTAACATAAACGTGTATCTGTGTAATTACCTGTTAGCTGTGACCAGTGTTTGTATATTATGAGACTGGAACTGTCGTCCCATATTATCATAGTATAGAGCCCTGCTACGGATGCTCCAGCCCAGAGGGAAGGCAGGAAGTGCTCTATCACTGTCACTGTTCACGGATGACACAGTCAAAATCTGTACAAACCACACTGTTGACACCTAAGGCAAGAAGGATGTTACATTAGGATTTAAAATGAGGGTAAGCTACAGGATTTATCATAGTACACTCACCTCCACACTGATCAGCAGTGTTTGGTTGATACCACAAATGTCCACGGCATAAACCTCCAAAATAGCAAGGCCTGTATCAGGCCCTGTCTTCAACACTCCTTCATTATCAATAGTAACAAGCCCTGCCCCTGAGACACACCGGCCATAGGTGTAATGGACTGGACAGACTGAGTCTCTAAAACACACACATTTTAAAAACTCTATGATGTTATCTAGTCACACATGACCAGACCTTTGACTAAACAGCAAAACATCTGTGGATGTTCTTTCTGAGACTACATGAAACCAACTTCATCCAATACTTCAGTAAAACAGAGAAAAAAATATGTAAATGTAATTTTGATCAGGCACATTATTCGTCCAAATCATCATGAGAACTGCAGTGATGCGGAACAGACGTAATGGAGTGGATACTGACTTGGTTTTTCTAGCTGATGGGCAAAATAAAATATATATATATTTTTTTTTTTTACATGAAACAGGCATACAAACGCACTTATTGCTCTGCAGGAGGTACTGAGAGAGGGGAGACATGAGGATGGACCCTGAGCTTCCTGCTGTTAACTGCATCTCTTCAAACACCTGAGAAAAGAGGAAGAACAAGAGAAAAGAGATACATTTAGAGTGAACTCCACATTCTAAAAATGCTTTAGTATATGTTGAAATTAACATTTTATCTGTGCAAGGTATTTCACATTTGTTAAAATGTTTTAGTATAATATGAAAGTAAATATTTTTATTAATAGGTCGTATTCATTCGAGTTTAGACACTACCGTTCAGAAGTATTTTGGTCAATAAGATTATTTTTTAACTAAATTTATATTTTTAATTATTAAGGACACATTAAATTGATCCTAAGTGACAGTAAATAATTTTATATTGTTACAATAATTCTATTTTACTTCATTTCTAATCCATCTGACTAAAATAATCTGTGATGTATTAAGTATTTTAAGATTGAGTGGGTTATGGTATACAGTATTAATTTAATTGGCAACACTTTATTTTAAGGACAAATTCTCAGTATTAACTAGCTACTTATTAGTTTATTAGTACTTATAAACCACATATTAATGCCTTATTCTGCATGACCATATTTTAAATCACTTAATCCACCCCATACCTAAACTTAACAACTACTTTACTAACTATTAATAAGCAGCAAATTAGCGGTTTGTTCAGGGAAAACTCTTAGTTAATAGTGAATATTTGTTCCCTATTCTAAAGTGTTACCATTTTATTTAATGTTATTTGATTGTAAACAAAAAAGTCTTCCTTCTGCTTCCTCATGACGTGACTCCATTAAATATCTTGTCATTGGTGGTTCTCTGTGGAGGATGTATTTACCAGTATCTGTATCTCGTCAGTCAGATGATCAGAGAGTGACGTGTTGCTGGTGTCTATCTGTTGGAGCTGCACACACACTTTGAGGCTGGTCCTGCCTGGAGCTCTGGCCCTCACCAGCACAGAGAAACTGTGAGAGGGAGACACACTAACGCCCACCTAAAACAGACAGCATAACTCACAAAAAGTTTTCATACAAGTCAATTCATGCTAAGTGCGTGCATCTCACCTGTACATGCCTTGGTTTGATCTCCAGCACAGCCACTTTGCTTAGACTCCAATGGAAACTGAGGCCAGACTCGACATTACCCAGAGATAGAGGGTTCTGACTGCTGTCACTCCCCATCACATAAACCGGCATCTAAAATGAAAGACTCAACTAAACCTCTCCTGACAGCAAAAACATGTATGCAAACAACAATAGTGAGCATGAGAAGGACTAACCTCTGTTCCTACGGACAGAGTCACTAAAGGAGCCTGTATCCTCACTGCTGTTAGGGTAAACACCTCCACCTCCACTTCATCCTGATCACAGCACACATACAGTTATTAGATTTAGCTGTAGCATTATATCTTTTAGAAATGTCAAGGTTTGTCTCTTTAATTTTTGGGATATAATTATTATAGTTGAAAATTAGAGGAGTGTATGTGAGCGCATGATGTGTCTGAGCACAGATGTTAGTGATGGTAGTGGTGACAGCGTATAATTAAGGCATAATGATGAAAGGTTGGATTTGCTGCACAGGGTAAGCAGTCATTTATTATTCATGTTGGGTGTCATGGCAATGGAAAATCACATCAAGCATATATGTTTGCTCTTGAGTCCCTTTCATAATTTGGTTAATAAGCTGTAAGGAGACATTTTGCATTTGACTGTGCTGCTTTTCTGTTGTTTATCTACGCAAACATGCACTAGACAGACGTGTTTGACTGTTGTATTTGCATTGAGCATCTTTTGTATGACAAATTAAGTCAAAAATAGTTGAACTTTTACAAAACGAGTCTCTAGACCTTGCATTTTTTCATTCTGCTGCCCTAACCTTGCCTTTTTAAGCAAAAACATTCTGTGTGAATGTGAACTAGAGACTCGTTATTTAAAAGCTAACAGCCCCTGAACAGCCCCTACAACTATCGTTGATCATCTGTGTAAATAATATTTTTTATGGACTATATGGCTCTACAAGGCAGGAAATTAATTAATTAAGGATTTAAAAAACCTACAATAATCCCGGTTTACTAAAGGTAAACTATGTGGGTTACCTGTAAAAAGGTAAGCAATGCTTCTGTATTTTGTGTCTGAAGAGTTCCTCTGATTTTGACCACACCCACTGCCACGCCTCTGACCAGTCCTGTCTCAGTTACCACGGCGATAGAGCTGTCACTCACGGAGAACTTGATGCCATATCGAGGATGAGGCCCTCCCTCCCATTTCACCTGAACATCAAATATATGTTTATAGTAAAAAATGTGTTTCTGTTGAAACCAACATATGGTTTGCTGTCCTGTCATGCCAACCTGTCGCACACTTCCAACTGCCACAGTAAGTTTACGGGGCTGCAATTTGAATGGAGGGTAAACTTGCATATTCTTGTGGGAGGAGCTTATAGCACGCCCATGTCCATCCACTGCTGAGAGGTGGAGACTGACCACGCCCACTGTCAGACCGGTCACACGGAATCCCACACTGTCCTTGTCCACTGGCCCCATGTCCCTGTAAGCAAACATAATGTACTCAATAACAATACTCAAGCCAAGAGTAAAATATGACTCAAAAGCTACCTGCTTTATAACTGTATTTTTTAACTAGAATTTTTAAACTACTTTTAAGCTAGAATTTTTTAACAAATTTTTCTGTGAAAGAATAAATGAAAAGATATAAATATATCAAATATGTACAAACATTTTCAAATATATATTAATTGAATACATATACAGTAGTCAACATTTGAAGTGGATCAAAATCTTTCATCAAAGTTGTCCTAAAACCAAATCAATACCCATTCTTGTTTTAGGACAACTTTGATTAACTTTTTTGATCTACTTCAAATGTTGACTACTGTATATTATATAGAAAATACATATTAATTAAATACATTTGATTATTAATATAAATAAATGTTTCTGGAAATACCTCATATGCGTAAGATAACATACTCCTGAAAATTACTCCTACAAAGTTATATGTAGGCTATTTCTTTGAATTTCACTAAATTTTAATTAGATTTCAATTAATTTAAATTTGAACTAAAATTCTTCAGTTCAGATTCAGTTATGCATTCATAATTCAGTCCTCACATCTGACAATTTTTCCAGCGCCTCGCCACCATCTCAACTCCATCATATCCATTCACTTTTAATGTGTATTACATATCATATCATTAAATATTATTTCATTATTCTATAACTTTTAAATCAAAAGACATAGGGCAGAATGTAGTACTTGAACTCAAAATGTGAAACAAGGAAAAACACATGGCATAGACTCACTCCACAGAAATGATGGATGAAGAAGGCACAAGCATGAGGTTCATGAGCAACAGGTAATGATGAAGAAACGGTTGATGATTTGAGTCCAGAACACGCACTCGCACTACAGCAGAATGTCTGGCCTCAATCTAAAAAGCATCAACATAGGAGACAAAGATTCAGTGAACATAAAAATGAAGAAAAAATTGTGTAGTAAAATCTAAAATGATGAAAGAGATAAGCTTCGGTCTACATCGTACAGTATTAATGAAGTCAATCTGGAAATCTTTGATATCAGAGACAAGAAAGGAGACCACAGCAGGATCAGAGGTCAGACAGAGGTCATGAGCCAAGAGAACTGAAGAACCAGTCTGACGTGGAGACACCTGGGGTAGAAAGATTAGAAGTGAACTAGTTTATTTGTATTGCAAAATACTTTATCTAGTTCTGTACTCTCCTTTGGTCAAATATTTGAAGACTATACTCTCACCTGTATTACATTGCTGTTCCCCTGGTTGATGCTGGCTAACTGGTTGTCTTGTAGATGGACATGAAAGTGACCTGAGCCATGGATCAAGGTCAGATTTTCCTAAAGAGATGAATGTATTGACATTAAAATACAACAAAAACATTCAGATGAGAAATGTTAGAGAGTGGTGAACTCACTTACTGTGACTTTTGGATGGTTAAATAATGTGATAGCGTGTCTGGTCCACTGTACGTCATCTACCAAACGCAGATTTACACACTGAGACACTGGAGCTGTCAACATCTTATTCAGGACACATAGTTCATACGTTACTCAGGCTTACATACATAAATATGGACACAAAAATAAACACATAAACACACACCTCTGGACATGTAAGAGTGACATTGACAGTCACGGTTCCTGTCTGTCCGTGGGCCTGAAGAACCTGCCAGGCTGTCGAACAAGCAAACTGATTAGATTTAGGTCAATGACAAATAAGAGTGTCCACAATAAAGAAAAGTACAAATCTATTTTAAACCCTGCCTTAAGATCTTAGAAATGTACTATATTTATGTTGGTTTCATATGGTTAGGAAAACGTTTATACCATTATTAATTAGTTAACTAACTAATAATATT
Organism: Schizothorax lantsangensis; assembly: GCA_027422415.1. Taxonomy (NCBI): domain Eukaryota; kingdom Metazoa; phylum Chordata; class Actinopteri; order Cypriniformes; family Cyprinidae; genus Schizothorax; species Schizothorax lantsangensis. The sequence continues at coordinate 19,284,887 of CM049850.1, read as the reverse complement.
TTACCAAAACAACTTCATTACTTTTTGATAACTATTATAATAATAATTAAAAAAAAATAAATGTATAAAGAATAAAATAACAATAATAATAGTTATTATTAACTAATTATATTTTATAATAATAATTTTATAATATTTTTTTGCCAACAATAAGTTATTCTTTTAATTATTCTTTCATCATTATTACATCTGCATCACTCTGACATTTCTTTTTAATAAATTAATAAATTAAAATCATGCTCATGATAAAAGAGGTTTATACATTTAATGTATGGATTGTATTTTTGATCTATTGTAATGAAATAGCAGATAAATTAAGTATCACGTCATTGACCTATTTACACAATATTGTAAGGGATAGTTCACCCAAAAATGAAAATTTTGTCATCATTTACTCACGCTCATGTCTTTCCAAACCTGTATGAGTTTCTTTCTTATGTTGAACATAAAAGAAGATATTTTGAAGAATGCTGTAATCAAACAGTCGATGGTCCCTATTGACTTCCATAGTATTTCTTTCCCTACTATGGAAGTCAATGGGGACCAACAACTGTTTGGTTCTTCAAAATATCTTCTTTTGTGTTCAATATAAGAAAGAAACTCATACAGGTTTGGAACGACATGAGGGTGAGTAAATGATAACAACATTTTCATTTTGGGTGAACTATTCCTTTGCCAATGCCACATTGTACTAAAAAGTGCAAAGCAAACCCAAACACACCATGTAGTTTGTATCCCGCCTGGGTTAGTCTGTCAGCCACTTTCATTGTGGACTGGGGGCACAATGAGAGCAGACCAGGTTCAGAGGAGGTCCACCTCACTGAACAGGAAGTGAAATTATCAAACTGCACCCCCTTTTGGTCAAACACAGACAACTGCAACATCGCATCCCTAGTGCTGGACACAGATAACTGAGAGAGAGGAATGACATGAAAGAATATGATAATGTGATATTTAATTACATCAGAGTAATTCTTGGAGAAAAAAGGAAGTCCAAACACTGAAAGAGATAAAGCGTGACCTCGTTGAATAAATAATGATATAATCATGCTTAACCTATCTCACTACAGAAGGCATGCAGGAAAAATGCTTCAAATATAGCAGGAAAGCAGTAAACTATTGATTTGGTGCTGTATAATCATGAGAATGAAACTGTGAACCTAGTTAATGCGTGAATGAATCTTTGAACATAAGCTGGCAGAGATATCAGTCACACTTAGATGAAAATAGGGCAAGAATAGTCCTTCTTTGCCATCCATCAGTTCATGACCATAACGGTCACATTATGTCAGATTTATGTTCAGTTTTTTTAGTTTTTTTCTTTGTTTGAAAGAAAATACTTTTATTCAGCATGGTGAATAAAAATACTGTCATGCTTAGGTTGATCAAAAAAAGACAGTAAAAACAGTAAAAACTTTTATGTTACAAGACAAAATTTATCTTACTGTCCTTTTCATCAAACTTTCTATTTATCATGGTTTTCACAAAAATATTAAGCTGAACAACTGTTTTCAGCATTTATAATAATAATAATAAATGTTTCTTGAGCACCAAATCAGCCTATTAGAATGATTGCTGAAGGATCATGTGGAATAAATACATTTTTAAAATATATTAAAATAGAATAGTTATATTAAATTGTAATAATATTTTATAATATTACTATCTTTACTGTATTTAATCAAGTAAATACAGAGGGTGTATGTATACATAATGAGAAAAATATATATAAATTAAAAAACTATATTTATATATGTTATAAAACATTATTATTAATTAATATAAACATTAAAAAATACTCTAATGATTTAACATATAATACTATTTTGGTGTCTGCACACACACACATCATGGTTTGTAAAAATGTGTGTAAATGAGTTAGCACACAATTACTGGCATTCTGCCTGTGTGTAATTATTATTTACATTTTGTGTGTGTTTTGCCTTGACTAATGATTTGCTGCATTAAATCGGTAAATCTCATTTTTGCCTCTCTATCAGTGCTGTGACGAAAAAAGAAACATTTATGACCAAAAATCAATGTTTTCTTCATGACTCATTGGTGATCTTCAAGTTCAATTAAAGATATGATGTGATGTTTCATTCTCAGAGCTGGTTTTAGAATATTAGAGATGGTATATTGATTGTGAGGGTTTGACATTGATCAAAGACTTGGTTTCTAGAGCATCGATGTCAGGAGAGGAAAAGCCCTCACACAACCCTAATACACACACACACACACACACACACACACACACACACACACACACACACTGAGGGCCCATGCATGCGGTTACTATGGAAACTGCCATAACACTTCACCCTGCATATCACACATAATTGCATGGCAAATGAGAGCAGCGGAAAGAGGGAAGTAGAGAGACGGAGGTCTGGTGTGGGTGTAGGGGTGAAACAGAAAGAAAGAGAAACACCTGGAGGGCGAGAAAATCAGAGAGGTCTGAGCAGGTGAAGGGAAAAGAGGAAAATAAAAGAGTTTATGAGAGGATGTAACAGCAGGAAGGGGCAAAAAGAGAAAGAGAGAGGACAGAGTGGGCATTACTCACCAGTCCACAGGGGTAGTGAGGCTGAGTGCAGGAATAGTGAACGGATGAAGGTGAGGACGGGGAGGAGAGAAGGGAGAGAGACAGACTAGCGGGGACGCCACACGCCACCTGAACTCTGCTCTCCTCCACCGCGGGAATCTCGTTTAATGGACCTGGAGTATTACCACACCTGAAGACCAACCACTGCATAAACACACACATATGAAAAAACATACATGACTGCAAGGCTACAGCACTTCACCCACTCAAAGCATGAAGAGCTTATGCAGCAGAGAAATGTCAAATTCTGAATTAATTCTGTAATATAAAGAATATATCTCAACTGGTTCGATTTTAATTTTTCCATACAAAACCACAAAATGTCCATCATATTATGGTTGATAAAAAAAAAACTTTCAAAAATACATGTCTGTAATTTTTGTAAACTTTTCTTTTATACATAAACGCTAACGTTTCAAAGTTTGGAGTCAGTCAGATTTTTTTATATATTTGAAAAGAGTCTTTTATCCTCCCTAGGCTGCATTTATTTGATCAAAAATTAATTGATAATTAATTAATAATAACAGTAATTAATAAGTAATTAAGTAAGTAATTAATGTTTTCTCTTTTAATGTATTTAATATATTTATTCCTGTGATAGCAAAGCTGTGTCATACGATTTTTGAGCAGCTCAAGATACATTTCTTATTTTATATCAACGTTGAAACCAGTCGTGCTGTTTAATATTTCTGTGAAAAGCATTTATGGGAATAATATACAACCCCAAATCAGAAAAAGTTGGGACAGTATGGAAAACGCAAATAAAAAAAGAAAGTAGTGATTTCTAAATTTACTTTGACTTGTATTTCATTGCAGACAATATGAACACAAAATATTTCATGTTTTGTCTGGTCAACTTCATGTCATTTGTAAATATACATCCTTTCCTGTCATTCAGACCTGCAACACATTCCAAAAAAAGTTGGGACAGGAGCAATTTAGGGCTAGTAATGAGGTAAATTGGTTAAATAATGATGTGATTTGAAACAGGTGATGTCAACAGGTGATTGTAATTATGATTTGGTACAAAAGCAGCATCCAAGAAAGGTCTAGTCCTTTAGGAGCAAAGATGGGCCGAGGATCGCCAGTTTGCCAACAAATACGTGAGAAAATTATTGAAATGTTTAAAAACAATGTTCCTCAAAGAAAGATAGGAAGAGATTTGGATATTTCACCTTCAACAGTGCATAACATAATTAAAAGATTCAAGGAATCTGGAGGAATTTCAGTGCGTAAAGGACAAGGGCGCAAGCCTAAGCTGAACAACCGTGATCTCCGATCCCTCAGGCGGCACTGCATCAAGAATCGTCATTCATCTATAAGCGATATCACCACATGGGCTCAGGACTACTTTGGCAAACCTTTGTCAAGTACCACAATACGTAGTTACATCCACAAATGCCAGTTAAAACTGTACTGTGCCAAAAGGAAGCCCTATGTTAACAGTGTCCAGAAGCGCCGTCGACTTCTCTGGGCTCGGAGGCATCTGGGATGGACCATCACACAGTGGAAACGTGTACTGTGGTCAGATGAATCAGTATTTCAGGTATTTTTTGGGAGGAATGGACGCCGTGTGCTCCGGACCAAAGAAGAAAAGGATCATCCAGACTGTTACCAGCAACAAGTCCAAAAGCCATGGTCTGTCATGGTATGGGGTTGTGTCAGTGCCCTTGGCAAAGGTAACTTGCACTTCTGTGATGGCACCATTAATGCTGAAAAGTACATAGAGATTTTGGAGCACAATATGCTGCCTTCAAGAAGACATCTTTTCCAGGGACGTCCATGCATATTTCAACAAGACAATGCAAAACCACATTCTGCACACATTACAAAGTCCTGGCTGCGGAGGAAGAGGGTACGGGTACTTGACTGGCCTGCCTGCAGTCCCGACCTGTCTCCAATAGAGAATGTGTGGCGCATTTTGAAGCGCAAAATGCGACAACGAAGACCCCGTACTGTTGCCCACCTTAAGACTTGTTTGCAGGAAGAATGGGACAAAATTACACCTGAAACACTTCATCACTTGGTGTCTTCAGTCCCTAAACGTCTTTTAAGTGTTGTGAAATATTGAAATATTTTGTGTTCATATTGTCTGCAATGAAATACAAGTCAAAGTAAATTTAGAAATCACTACTTTCTTTTTTTATTTGCGTTTTCCATACTGTCCCAACTTTTTCTGATTTGGGGTTGTACATATTATATAATACACACACACACAGATATATATATATATATATATATATATATATATGTGTGTGTGTTGTTGTTGTAACATTGTAAAAGTCTTAACTGTCACTTTTGATCAACTTAATGCATCATTCCACCATTCCATTAAAGTTTTTTTTTTTAAATGAACAACCCCAAACTTATGATCGGTAGTGTACATATTTATTAAATATAATGAAATCAAAAACAATGAAAAATAATGAAAATTGCAAATTGCACACTGTGTACGTGGGATTTTAACCATTACTTATTATTGTTACTCATTCAATGATCATCTTTAATCTTCTGGTTCTGTAAATACCCCATATGTTTGTGGGTAAATACAGAAAATAAATTCTATTTTTATTATTTAAACACTACATATTATTGATTGTTACTCATTCAATGTTCTTTTTAATCTTCTGGTTCTGTAAAGAGCCCATATGTTTGTGGGTAAATACAGTAAATAAAATCTATTATTATTAATAAGAAGACTTACATGAGTTTAGTGTAATAATGCAGTACATATGACACTTGAGTCACATTGCAGTAGAGGACATTTCAAACCTGTTCTCCCACAGCGGTGCACATGACTTGATATGCATATCGAGGTGGCCTTGCTTCGGTCAGACTCAACGCCTCCACGGTAACACCCCCCTGCGGCTGCACCTCGACATCACTAAAGAAACGCAAGGGAGCCGGGGGCCAGGGCTGAGGACCCTCCTCGAATATAACCACACGAGATGAGCCCACCGAGAGAAGAACCTCAGACACAAGAGACTGAGTGAAAGAAGGAGAGAACAATGTCACTGAGTGGCTAAATGGAGTACAAAGCTCACAATAATGTCCTTGTTAAAGTTGTTGCTGTCTTTCATTAGCGTCTGACTGACAAAAGCAAAGCACTGATCCATCACATTGTCCTGTTAAACTCCCATGAGTGTGCTTGGCAGCGTTTGCCCTGGACCAGAGCGCTCCGCTGCTCTCTATGTCCCTGACATGCTACAGAGTCATACATCAGTGATCAGGAGCACTCAGTTTCACATTAATCTTCTGCTACTCCCAAACAGTTCATTATCTTAATAAATAGCCCCCATAGGGCTGATAAATCACCCTTTATACAGACATGACACTTGCCACAAATCATACGCACACACATACAGTTGTGCACAGACACACACACACACACACACACACACACAGAAACAGCATACTTTGAGAGGGCTGTAGGCCACCAGTGTTGTCGTCTCACTGATGTTGCATCCCTCTGTTTCCACTGTGATGGTAACAACTGCGTGACCCTGTGAAAGAGCCTCCATACGGACCCCTCCACAGAATCCAGCACCTGGAGACACAGATCCTGAGAGAGATAAGGAGGCAGAAATGTAGAAACAGAAAGGAAATATTAATTTCTTTCATACTATGGTTAAGGAAGAGCATAATGATTTAAGAAAAAATACACTTGTAAAATAAACGTAAAAAATTAGCTTAGTTCAAGATACATTCCCCAAAACACAATATCTCGTGCAATTTTGCTTTTCAAGTAAACATTTCTTCATATCATTTGTATTATTTTCTCACCTTATTATTATTATTACTACTACTACTACTACTACTAGTAAAAATACTACTTGTCTTTAATTGCCATAGTATTTACATCAGTGTTGTTATTACTCAAAACTATGAAAAATACTTAAATAAAATTCAAAAAATATAAGATGAAAACCTTCATCATGATTTTTTTTTAAGTTGAAGTACTAAAATTACCAAAACTATAACTGAAAAAAAACAACATTAAAATTAAATAGAAAATTAAAGATGAAAACTAATAAAAATGACAAAAGCATGCAACAAAATTACTAAATTTAAAATGAAGAATTAAAACAAATTAAAATATTAATAAATACTATAATACTTTATAAATAACACTTTTTTTCTTTTATTTGGTTCATCTTAGGTCAGACAGAAAGTAAGAATAACGTAAATATAGTAATATACTATAAATAATATAGATATACAAATATCTACATATAACATACAACCATACATTCATTCAGAGAAAGAAAAAAGAAAACACCAGGCAATCATAGATATACATTCAAATAAAGAAAGAAAGAAAGAAAGAAAGAAAGAAAGAAAGAAAGAAAGAAAGAAAGAAAGAAAGAAAGAAAGAAAGAAAGAAGAAAGAAAAATAATAAATAAATAAAATAAAATCAAGATACAGTTGTCTCCTTAAAATATTTCAGAAAAAGTTTAGGCTTTTGTTTTATTGCGAACCGAATCTTCTCCGTCCTGAGAGCATGTAAAAAGTAAAAAACCCATTGATAAGGAGGGGGAGCTGCTGACTTCCAATTCATAAGAATAAGTCGCCTAGCCAATAGAGCTGCAAAGGCTACACTATCAGCCTGTAATATGTTTAATTGAACAGACTCTGGCAAAATGCCAAACAATGCCATTACGGGTTTGGGGTCTATCGGTAAAGACAAAATAACAGAAAAACACGTAAAGACTTTCCTCCAAAAATCAGACAGTTTTGGACAAGACCAAAAAGAATGCAATAACATAGCAGGTTCAGTTGTGCAAAATCAGGGAATATTTTTTTTTAAATTTAGTTCTAGACCAATGGACTCTGTGCATCACCTTAAATTGAATGAGAGTGTGTCTAGCATTTATAGATGATGAGTCTATATGGGCAAGAAAAGTCAAAGAACTTTTCTCAAAAGTCAAATTAAATTCCTCCTCCCAGAGCGCCTTCAATGGATGCATTGAGTGGGACTGTTTTGTGTTAATTATAGTATAAATTTTAGAAATGACCCCTTTCAAAGATGTATACAGGTCCAATATATCATCAAGTATATTTTTAGTGGGCAAAAGGGGAAAGTTATAAAACTTACGAATTGCTTACGAATAAAGTTCCGTATCTGAAAGTATCTAAATAAATGGGAGCTGGGTAAGTCAAATTTTCCTCTTAGTTGTGTAAAGGATGCAAAATTGTTATCAATGTATAGCTGCAACTGTAGCTAAGCCATGTTCCCTCCAAGTGTTAAAAGCCCTATCCATCAAAGAGAGTGGAAATTAAATATTGCAAAAAACCGGTGCCATAGTACAAGGGTCTTTAAGGTCTTACGCTAAGCGTAATTGAGATCAAATCCTTAATTGATGTTTTTTTTTTTTAATACTTAAAATGTAATACTTTAATACTTACTGGTACATTTAGAAAGGATGTTAAAGTTGCTGGAGTACAAGAGGCAGCTTCCATCAGTACCCACTGAGACTCCTTTAATTGCAAATCCTGCTGCACTTAATATAACAGATTCCTAACATTCGCTGCCCAAAGTTTGAAAATTTGACAGAGCCAGGCCACCCAAACACTTTGGTTTCATAAGATAACTTTGATTAATTCGTTTTTGACTTATTCCATTTGAAAGAAATATTTCGCTGCAAAACTGTAAAAAAAGATCTTGGAATAAATATAGGAAGGCACTGAAAAAAAAAAGAAGAAATTTAGGAAGAACATTCATGTTAATAACATTCACCTTTCCTATCAAAGATAAGGGGATACGAAGAGAGACTTAACATGTTTATGGAGAGGACTAATGTTGTCACTGAACAGGTCAGAGTATTTACGGGTCACCTGAATCCCCAGGTATTTAAAACGATTTCTGACAACCTTGAGCTGAAAATCTGAATATGACATTTGAAGGGAAGATGAGTTCAATGGGAACAGATTACTTTTACAGAAATTTAGTTTGTATCCTGAGAAACTACTAAATGTATCTAAAATAGAAATAATTTGAGGAATTGAAGTAAGAGGGTTAGATTAAAAAAAGAAGGTCATCTGCATATAAAGAAACCTTATGCACTGTACCTGCACGGGTGATACCACAAACATGTGCACTGGAACGTAGGGCAATTGCAAGAGGTTCAATAGCTATGGCAAATAACAATGGGGAAAGGGGACAACCCTGTCTTGTGCCCCAATGTAGTTTGAAAATCTGAAAATACATTATTAGTGCGTACAGAAGCCTTAGGGGTCACATATAAAATTTGAATCCAAGAGATAAATATGGGGCCAAATCCAAATTTTCCTAAGACCTGTAAAAGATAGTTCCATTCAACACGATCAAACGCCTTTTCTGCATCAAGTGATAGTATCACCTCTGGATCGTCTGAAGAATATCTATCCCGAATAAAGCCAGTTTGATCAGGTGAAATTATTTGACCCACAGAATTTTCTAAACGGATAGATAAAAGTTTGGCTAAGATCTTATAGTCACAATTTCACAGAGAGATAGGACGATATGAACCACATTCTAATGGATTATTTTCTTTCTTTAGGAGCAGTGAAATCATCGCTTGATAGAGACTTGCAGGCAAACAAGACTTTCTGAAAAAAACAAAAGTAAAATTGGGCTTATAAAATTCCGATGGAAATCCATCAGGCCCTGGGGCCTTACCAGATTTCATAGACGCTATAGATTCCTTAATTTCTTCAATTTGAATGTTTTCTTCTAAAGAGTCACAAGACAACTTATTAATAGTGGGAAATTCAATTCCATTAAGAAAAGTGTTCATTGCGAAAGCATCTGGTGGGGATTCTGAGGAATATAAATTAACATAAAATTGCTTGAATTCAGAATTTATTTCTTTATAGTTTATAGTGATGGCTCCTGATTGTAATCTTAGCTGTGGAATCATACGTGACACTTCAGCCTCACGAATCTGCCGGGCAAGCAATTTACCTGTCCTAACACTCTGCTCATAAACCCTATGCTGAGCACGCAGAATCAATTTTTCAGATAAATATTCTGATAATATGTCATATTCTGCCTGTAAGAACAGACAATCTTCAAAAAGTTCAGGAGAGGGGTCCGAGGCATACTGGCTATCAATAAGATCTATGGAGTTAGATATTTCTTTAAGACGTCTTTTTTTCTCTTGATTTTTATGGGATGAATAAGAAATTATTAGACCATTTAAATAACATTTCAAGCATTCCCAAATAGTAGAGTATGACATGCCTGGTGTAGTATTGACTTCTATAAAACTTGATATGTTGGAAGAGATAAATTAAATAAAATCCTTGTCGTATAAGAGACCTGGATTAAAACGCCACTGACAGTATTTAGGTGGCTGATGTGGAATCTGAAGTTCTAATATAATTGGTGCATGATCAGAAATCACAGTACTTTGGTAAGAACAATCCTGTAAGTATGGAAGAAATTTATGGTCCAAAAAGAAATAATCAATGCGAGAATACGTCCGGTGAACATGAGAAAAAAATGAATACTTCCTTTCAGAGGGATGCAAGTGCCGAAATGCATAACATATACCATACTTTTGCATAAATGTGTGGATAACTGAGGCACTTTTTGAAAGAGCTATGATCTTTTTGGAAGATCTATCAAGAACAGGAGATAAGACACAGTTAAAATCCCCAGCTAAAATAAGTGGGTGTGAATGTATATTAGGAATACAAGATAGAAAAGAAGAAATAAAATTAGGATCATCATAACTGGGAGCATAAACATTTGCAAGAGTCAAAGGGGTCGATAAAAGTGTTCCTGATACAATAATGTATCTTCCTTTATGATCTACAATAGTATCAGAGGCTACAAATGGGACAGATTTATGCACTAAAATTGCACAGCCTATAGATTTAGAGTGAAATATTGAATGGAAAACTTGTCATACCCAATCCCTTTTTAATCTAAAGTGGTCAACAGAACTGTGTTTCTTGCAAAAAAACAAAGTCTGCCTTTAAGCTCTTCAGATGGTTTAAGACTCAGTTGCACTTAACAGGATTATTGACAGCCTCACAATTCCAGCTGACATATCTCAAAGAGTTTGCCATGTGAGAGTGTTTAATGAACGAGACATCATATTTAGGGATAGAATGAGAACAAAACAAAATAAACCAACAAAAAACATAAAACAAAGAAAAGATGCCCAAAGGTAACGTACACAAAAATGCACCCGTGTGTAAAAGACAGCCTAAAATGAACACCATGAAGAATGAATTAACTTAGAAATTAACTCAGCTTTGAAACAGAATCCAAACCTTCCCTAATTACCCACCTTTACTCCCCTTACCCACTCTCCACCTATGAACCAAGCTAACACTACCCTTGAAGGAGTGTACGCCTCCCTGGGTTAACACCCAACAATACGTGCGAGTCACTTTTAATCGAAACTCGAACGTGACTCTGCAAACCACTAAATCATGTTACAACCAAAACAGGAAACTCCCGATCTTGCGACTTCACATGGTAGATGCTAAACCGGAAGTCTCTTTATAAATAATAGCCTACTTTAACAACATTATTTTACATACATTTTTAGATAAGCCTCAGAAGATTTACTATTTTATTAATTATTGAATTTTCATAGCCATTTATGAAGTGTAGCAGAATTAGTTGCACCAACTATACTAATGACTGAAGGCAAAGAAAGAATAATAAAAAAAGAGGTAACATTCAGAATACATCTCAGTTGGTAATTTCTGATATTGGTGGTAATTGTTATTCTGGTGGAAGAAATGCAATCTCTGTTGTGAATATAAGATAAAGTTTTCCTCTAGCAACATTTGCTGGGATTCACATTTCTGCAGTCCAAGTGCTGGCTTCACGTGCCGTGAGCTGTGCAAGTTATCAGTACATAAATCCTCTGTCAAACACAAACACGCATACACTCCATCAACTTGATGTTTACAGGCTAATGTACTAACCGGATTACACAGAGAGAGCACGTATTGATTTTCCCAGTGCTTTAAATTAAAGCAGGAGAAATGAACTAATTAATCCTATTTTAATTTGTGCAAGCAGTGAAGAGGAAGTCCTAAACAAGGGAGGGGGCAGAGAGAGAAAGAGAGCGGGGAGGGAGTTTCTGTGTGAGACTGGGAGTAGATCACTTATTCCTCATGTTCGATATGCCCTGAGGTAAACAATTAGAGCAGGCGGATGAATGAAAGTGCCATCAGAGAAACAGAATATTGAAGGAACCAGTGGAGTGTAAATGGATGGAGTAAGTACAATGGCAGAGATGGAGAGGGTGAAGATGCTGCACCTGACATGTGTGTGAAGATGCCAGCAGGTTCAGTGTGGACGTGTAGAGAGAGCTGAGAGCAGTCTGTGACTAACACAAGATTTCTGTCCTCCAGTAGAGTCTCTCCGCATTGAAGATTGTGAGTCTTGGAGAACAAGTTTGAATTCTGAGAGCAAGTGTTTGGTGGGTCCTGAATGCCCCAGAGAGCAAAGGGAATGTCTAACCTGTCCCCCACACGACAATCGCCCCTCTGGGGAATCAGCTGTAACCGGGCAGACCTCACAACCATCACCTGTACACACACAGTGAAAGAAACATTATGTGAATTTATAGCCTTTATATAAACATGTGTGATAGTGTGTGCAAATGTTACCTTCCCGACTACTTTATGCAGGATGTTTTTGGAATCTGAAACCTGAATTTCAGCCTGGCCCCTCCTCTTTCCTGCTATGACCACCCCTTTTACTGTAACCGTGGCAATTTCTCTATCAGACACTTCCCACGTCACAGAGCCACTTCCTCCTTCCACCTGGAAACACAGATTCTATTATAGCAAACGGTCATTATGCTCCAACATATGTAGATAACAATATTGATTTTAACTGCACCTGAATATTGTGCTGGTACAGCTTATTGGGGGGTTGCCATGGAAAAACTATCACAGAGGGCTGTAAAGTAAGAGGCTTGAAGATTTCCACTTCCTGTCGCACTCGAATTGGTGGGATGACAGGCCAATATTCACCATCCTGTTACACAGGGTTGTCAAAAATAAAATAAAATAAAATAAAAAAATAAAATAAAATAAAATAAAATAAAATAAAATAAAATAAAATAAAATAAAATAAAATAAAATAGTTTCATTATGGTCAGAAATAATAAGACTAATCAATTATTTAATTATATTAGGAGCTGTAGTATTATATTTCTCTTCAGGTTTCTCTATATCTAACAGTACTCTAATGATAGGTAGAAAAAATTTAGTTAACGAAAAGAAAATATTTGGTCACACTTTATTTTAAGGTGTCCTTGTTACATATGTTACATGTACTTACTATTATAATAACAATTAATTATGCATAATTACATGCAAGTAACCCTAATCCAAACCCTAACCATATAGTAAGTACATGTAGTTAATTAATATAACTCCGTAATTAAATGTATAATTACACTGTAACAAGGACACTTTAAAATAAAGTGTAACCAAATAGTTTACAGACAATATTTTCACACATTTATATTATACGTATTTTATAAATATTTTATTTTATAGTATAAATGAGACCTCAACTATTAATGAATGGACAGACGGGTGGACAGGCAGACGGATGGACGACGGACGGACGGAAGGATAGATTGATAGATAGATACCTTCAATTTTTAGAAAGAAACCATCATATTTTGGGGGCAACAAAACAGCAAAGTTTGTTTGAAAATCTCTTCCAAAAACAAACATGAAAGCCATTTTAAGTAACTATAGTTGCAAGAATATAACAGAATATGTTACACACACAAACTATAGGTAAATATCACGTTAAGAAAGCTGGGAAATTCCAAACTGATGTAGCCGATGCTAATCAGCTCAATAGCACGAAGCAGCGTTCACCATGAAGTTCTGACAGGAAAATTTACGCCTGCCTAAAGGATGATTTCCCTTGGAGGCAATTTGGAAGGTTTTCCCTCCTTTTTTGTCCCATTAATCTAATGGATGATCCTTATAAGTGAGCACGGATCGACAGGAAGTTGCAGACCGAAACTAATGAGTAACGTTTCCACTGGAGCTCATCTTACAGAACCATAACGCCTGCATGACGACCGGATAAAACTGCCCCCCTCTAAGATGCTTTTCATCTTCTGCCACCACAGTGTCTCCCGCAGATGGAACATGCTGTCTTTTCCTTTTTAAACAATGGGTTTCCCAACACACACCATGCCTCTCTTTACACTTCACACTGTGTGTGTCCTCATTTCCTGCTCGCTGTCTTATCATACCCCCTCAGGTGGGGCTCCCCTCTAGATCTGCAAAGAGCTTGTGCCATTTACTCCAATAAGAATGAACTTCACTTTTGTTAAATAACCTACTGAACCCCTCAAACGGAGCAATGAACTGAACAAAACCCCAGAAGCAGGATACTTGACATGTTATGTTACTGCTGACATTGGTATTGTGTAATTAAACCCATGGGCCAACACGGAACAAAGACCAGCACAAAAATAATGTTTCAGTAAAACCATTTTATATGGTTCTGGCATACAGTAAACATTGATACTGAGGTCTATGTGAACGTATAACTAGCTCACTGATGACAAATAAACCATTCGCTAAACTTTATCCTCCATAATGACTGTTGCTTGGTCAGACAATCTTTGCAGAACATCTCCTAGGAATGAACTGGAGATGCATGTCAAAAACACAAGGAATATTAATATTCCATGTGAGACATTGTTAAGCATTTTAATCTGCCTTTATTCTTTAAATAATTTGTTAAACTATGCAGTAAAGGGATAAAAACTGTGAAGCTAATCCACAGCATGTACTTCTCAAGATTTATTAAAAGATAAAAAGGAGCAAATTACAAAAGTGACGTAAAAGTAAAGACCTTTCAGATTTCAAATAAATGCTGTTATTTTGAACTTTCTATTCATCAAATCATCCTGACAAAATGTATTACACAAAAATATTAAGCAGCACAACTTTTTTCGACATTGATAATAAAAAATGTTTCTTGAACACCAAATCAGCATATCAGAATGATTTGGAGTAATGGCTGCTGAAAACCCAGCTTTGCCTTCACATGAATACATTACATTTCAAAATATATATTAAAGTAGAAACAGTTATTTTAATTTGTAATAATGTTTCACAAATCACAATACTACTATTTTGCTGCATTTTTGATCAAACAAATGCAGCCTTGGTGAGCATACATTAAATAATTTCAAAAACATAAAAAAAGTACAGACCCCAAACTTTTTGACAATACATTTTTAATGCAGCATTTGTTTGATCAAAATTCAGCAAACAAGTAATATTGTGAAATATTATTATAAATTAAAAATATATACTGTATACAAAAAAACAAATAATCAGATAATCAACAGCTGCTAAAGTAGGAGTGCTCAAGTGAATTGCCATTTGCAAACAATTTTTCTTGTTTATTGTGACATATTTCCACGTGAAACAGGATGTTCACCAAGATAAAATTAAATTTTATTCATAATGAATTGACTGGTTTGAAAAGTGGCTGTTAAATACCAGAATGGAGCCCGACTTAATGTGAGTTTGGTAAAACAATGACTATTTAATAACAAACCATAAGTAACATCAGTGGAAATATAAAGTAATTTATAGAATAACAAGCTATTGCATTCTAAAGAAAGATTTTTTTTTTTTTTAAAAGACAGTTTTTTCCCGCACCAATTACTTCAAATCTTGTGTTACCTCAGAGACGATGCTATAAAGCGAGGCCTGTATTAAAGTCTTCCCTTTCATGATGGTCTGCAGGAGATGGCAGGTGGGATCAGACAAAGACTCGAGTGTCACTAACCCCTCAGTCTCCTCCACAACAATCACCACATTCTGCAGAGGGTTAAAGTTCAGATGATATGCTCCTGTCAAGAGACGCAGTGAAGCAAACAGTGCGTAAACCGATGACTATAAAGCACAACCTGTGACAGGTGAACCACATGGCCCTTGTTGTCATGGATACGAACAGTCAAATAATACTGCCGCCCCGTCTCCAACACCCATCTGTCCTCTTCCTCCTCAATACTCAACGCTGAAACACACAGATAAACGTAAACCCTCGTACAGGCGTATGGTTTAGGATATTTTCTGTGTTATGTGTGCAACTCACTCATATAGCTGGGCTTCACCACATACACAGAAGTCCGAGGAAGTTGGGACGTTATTTCAGGGGACAGATCTGAATCACAACTGAGCTTGGAATCATAACAATATACTCATATATGCCCCACAACATAGCATTTCAATGAAAAACACAGTTCTCTAGGATACTGTTGTGTGTAACCATTAGTGTCGCATGACCCGGCTTGAGGGCGGTGACAGTAGCTGTTTTCCGCTCAACAGATATGATGTCATGATCGTACATTCTACCCTTGTATCCGTCCACAACCAGACCATATCCCTCCTCAGACAGAGTGACCTCTGAAAACAAACAGCAGAGTGAGCAATTAGATGCACGTGTTAAAATGGAGCATATCTCTCCTGACATATACAATGATGTGTTTATGAGATGGTATATAATCAGTCAAGAGGTGTGAAGGCATTCGGTTAGGGTACAGTTTAAGGGCCATTACAGTGGCATATTGGTAATCTCGGGTGTGTGAGACTCATGAGACTTGTCAAATGAGATTGTTGCATTCTGTTGGCTTTAAGGGAAAGCTGAACGCAGCCCAGAGCTTAACCTTTCCATGATCTTTCCAACAATCCCACAGCGCTTGAATAATAAACACCATGCATACATTTTTAACGTTTCTCCTGTCAGTGACACAGTGACTTTAATATCAAGTCTGACAAAGCATTATAAATAGAAGTGCTTAAGCACAACATTGGGTAACACTTTAGAATAGGGAACACTTATTCACTATTAACTACAACTTTTCCCTCAATAAATTCCTAATTTGCTGCTTATTATTAATAGTTAGTAAGGTAGTTGTTAAGTTTAGGTATTGGGTAGGATTAGGGATGTAGAATAAGGTCATGTAGAATAAGGCATTAATATGTGCTTAATTTGTACTAATAAATGGCTAATATTCTAGAAATATGCATGCTAATAAGCAACTAGTTAAGATACCCTAAAATAAAGTGTTACCCAACATTGTATATAAATTAATATGCAGTTAATATTTTTTTGTTGTTATCGTTACAGTTCTAGTGTGGACTTCCCTGTTCTCATAGAATTAGATTGATTATTAAAACTTTATAGTTATAGTTATCGTCTTTAATGTGAATGGGCCTCTCTGACATGAACAAATCTTTATGAATGGTTGATTAATCATCAAAATTACATTTAAAAATTTACTGCACCTGTGAATGCTGTTGAGAGACCCATCAAATGACCAATATCAGTAAAAACAAAAAAATACCAGCCGAACAGTTTCTTATTGGTTTGTCTCTAGTCCCTACTAGTCCTCTTACTCTTAGCTAGCTTAAGGCTGCCCTTGGTCAAGCATATTCACCATGTTCGTTGATCAGCACTTTTCGCTATTGAACAATATGGGTATGCTGGTCCAGCTAAGCCAGCACTTAACTAGCATAAACAAGCAGGACGTATATAGATTTTATTTGTACCAGTCTCTCCTTCTTGCTCTGTTTTCCACAGAGTGTATCTGATGGTGGATCCTTGTAGCAGATATGTATCTCCCACTGGACTCAGGTGCAGTCTGTCTATCACAAACAAAGTCACACTGGCTGCTTCTACATGCTGAACACCCACCCATTCACACACACATACACACACACACACACACACACACATTAGAATATATATCATTACCATCATAATATTTGACTGATCAGCAGATAAATTATATATACATGGTTTGTTTGTGGTCAGCAAGATTTTTTATCTTTGAGTCTCCTATGCGTAACAAGAGTGTCTTAATTTGATTAAAAATATAGTAAACACAGTAATACAACCCGAATTCCGGAAATGTTGGGACGTTTTTTTAAATTTGAATAAAATGAAAACTAAAATAATTTCAAATCACATGAGCCAATATTTTATTCACAATAGAACATAGATAACATAACACATGTTTAAACTGAGAAATTTTACAATTTTATGCTCAAAATGAGCTCATTTCAAATGTGATACCTGCTACAGGTCTCAAAATAGTTGGGACGGGGGCATGTTTACCATGGTATAGCATCTCCTCTTCTATTCAAAACAGTTTGAAGATGTCTGGGCATCGAGGTTATGAGTTTCTGGAGTTTTGCTGTTGGAATTTGGTCCCATTCTTGCCTGATATAGGTTTCCAGCTGCTGAAGAGTTTGTGGTCGTCTTTGACGTATTTTTCGTTTAATGATGCGCCAAATGTTCTCTATACGTGAAAGATCTGGACAGCAGGCAGGCCAATTCAGCACCCGAACTCTTCTACTACGAAGCCATGCTGTTGTAATAGCTGCAGTATGTGGTTTTGCATTGTCCTGCTGAAATAGACGTCATCTGGAAGGGAGCATATGTTGCTCTAAAACCTTTATATACCTTTCAGCATTCATAGTGCCTTCCAAAACATGCAAGCTGCCCATACCATATGCACTTATACACCCCCATACCATCAGAGATGCTGGCTTTTTAACTGAACGCTGATGACACGCTAGAAGGTCTCCCTCCTCTTTAGCCCGGAGGACACGGCGTCTGTGATTTCCAACAAGAATGTCAAATTTGGACTCGTCTGACCATAGAGCACTTGTCCACTTTGAAACAGTCCATTTTAAATGAGCCTTGGCCCACAGGACACGACGGTGCTTCTGGACCATGTTCACATATGGCTTCCTTTTTGCATGATAGAGCTTTAGTTGGCATCTGCAGATGGCACGGCAGATTGTGTTTACCGCCAGTGGTTTCTGGAAGTATTCCTGGGCCCATTTAGTAATGTCAATGACAGAATCATGCCGATGAGTGATGCAGTGTCATCTGAGGGCCCGAAGACCACGGGCATCCAACAAAGGTATTCGGCCTTGTCCCTTACGCACAGAGATTTCTCCAGTTTCACTGAATCTTTTGATGATGTTATGCACTGTAGATGATGAGATTTGCAAAGCCTTTGCAATTTGACATTGAGGAACGTTGTTTTTAAAGTATTACACAATTGTTTTTACGGACTCTTTCACAGATTGGAGAGCCTTTGTCCATCTTTACTTCTGAGAGACTCTGCCTCTCTAAGACATCCCTTTTATAGGTAATCATGTTACAGACCTGATGTCAATTAACTTAATTAGTTGCTAGATGTTCTCCCAGCTGAATCTTTTAAAAAATTCTTGCTTTTTCAGCCCTTTGTTGCCCCCGTGCCAACTTTTTTGAGACCTGTAGCAGGCATCAAATTTGAAATGAGCTCATTTAGTGGATAAAAGTGTAAAATTTCTCTGTTTAAACATTTGTTATGTTATCTATGTTCTATTGTGAATAAA
The DNA here is from genome assembly GCA_027422415.1 of Schizothorax lantsangensis. Classification (NCBI taxonomy): domain Eukaryota; kingdom Metazoa; phylum Chordata; class Actinopteri; order Cypriniformes; family Cyprinidae; genus Schizothorax; species Schizothorax lantsangensis. The sequence goes on along the minus strand of CM049850.1, from coordinate 19,265,883 downwards.
AGGTTGACTCATGTGATTTGAAAGTCTTTTAGTTTTCATTTTATTCAAATTTAAAAAACGTCCCAACATTTCCGGAATTCGAGTTGTATACTGAAGTATTATTACAATATAAAAAGTTATTTCTGTAATAGCATAGCTGAATTTTCAGCAGCCATTACTCCAGTCTTCAGTTCACAATATCCTTCAGATATCATTCTAATATGCTGATTTGGTGATCAAGTGGCATTCCTTATTATTACATTTACATTTAGTCATTTAGTAGACGCTTTTATCCAAAACGACTTACAAATGAGGACAATGGAAGCAATCAAAATCAACAAAAGAGCAATGATATGCAAGTGCTATAACTAGTCTCAGTTAGCTTAACACAGGTTGCTTCTCTAAAACAGATGGGTTAAGGGTGGGCTTCTTAAGTAGTGGGGTTATACGAGCCTGTCTAAATGCTGAGGGAAAAACACCAGTGTGAAGGGATATGTTAATGATGTGAGTGAGTGCAGGTACAATTGCAGGAAAAATGGCTTGAAGGAGATGAGATGGAATAGGATCAAGCGGACAAGTAGTAGGATGATTAGAAAGGATGAGTTTGGAGACTTCAGCCTCAGAGAGTGAAGAGAAGGATGTGAACGAGTGTATGTTTGCTGGTAAGATGTGCTTGACAGATTGTGGTGAGGAAAATTGTGTACTGATGTTTTAATTTTATTAATGAAGAACGTGGCAAAGTCGGCAGCTGTTAGAGTTGATGAAGGAGGGGGAGGAGGAGGACAAAGAAGCAAGGAAAATGTTTTAAAGAGCATGCGAGAGTTAGATGAATTGTTAATTTAGTTATGATAGTATGTCCTTTTAGCAGTGGAGACATTAGCAGAGAAGGAAGAGATGAGTGACTGATACACATTAAGGTCAGTAGGATTTTTTGATTTGCGCCACACCCTTTCAGCAGCCCTGAGCTTAGAACGATGTTCGCGGAGAACATCAGACAGCCAAGGAGCAGAAGGAGCGGTACGGGCTGGCCTGGAAGACAAAGGGCAGACAGTGTCTAAACAAGATGTAAAAGTGGAGCAAAAAGTATCAGTAGCACTGTTAGCATCAAGAGATGCTAGCTGCTTAGGGGGAGGAAGCGAAGATGAAACCATAGCAGCTAGCCGGGAGGGTGAGTTGTTGTTATTATCAACATTGAAAACAGTTGTGCCAGTGGTTCTCAACCAAGAGGGCTTCAAAAAAAGTCCCAAGGGTGGCACAGGATGACTTAAAATGAATTTAGTATTAATAATAAAATGTATATAATATATTATAATTATTTTATAATATTCTAACATGTTTAAAATGCCAAAAAATATATATAGTTGGGGGCATTTGAATATTGATTTGGATTATGGGGGCCTTCAAGTAGAAAAGGTTGAATGCCACTGAGTTGTACTGCTTAATATTTTTGTGGAAATGGTGATAAATGTTTTTTGTTGTTGTTGTTGTTGTTGTTGTTGTTCAGGATTCTTTGATTAATAGAAAGTTAAAATATAAAAATAACAGCATTTATTTGGAATAGAAGTGTTTTGTAATAAATGTCTTTACTGTCACTTTTGATCAATTTGATGCATCCTTGCTGAAAAAAAATCTCTTCTTTGCCTTAAAAAATAACTCTTAATTTTGCACACTCATTTTCAACAATTTTAACATTCAGATGACCTGCAGAGTAAAATTACCTAATATAATAATGTTGAGATATCCAATTTCACTTTGTAGACATCACATTTAAAACTTTTCTTTTTCTAGTATGCTTGCTTAATTTTTTTTAGACAATATAGTATAGATTTTTAGTACTGCCCATTAAATGGTTAATACTTGCCATTACTTATAAAAAATAATTATAAGCTTATTGGCATCTGCCAAAATTTTAATATTTAATAATATAATGTATACTTTCATACCTTATGTTCAGGGTGTAGAAAAGACACTTTTATAATTGCTGAGCCACTGTGAATCCCATACAGCAAGACACTCTCCCCCCACTGACCAGCATCTTCTAGAGTCAGGATATGAGGTGGGGGAGCATACCCTGCATCATGGTGACGCACAAACCTACGATAATCACAGAAAACAAGACATGCTTTAAGTTAATGCCTTTTTCTTTCTCTCTCCCTCTCTCTTCACTTAAATACCCTTGTTCACCTCACTGCCTGTATTGCATCAGACTCCTTTGCCAGCCGCCAATTAAATTTCAAGCCAGCTAGACAGCTAAAAGTATTTCCTGTGGATCAGGCCAAGAACAGAGCACAGCCATAACCATCTTATTCTCAAAAAATCCATTTAGCAAAACAAACATACAGCGTCCCAGAGAAATTTGGGTAATGAAATTACTGTACCTTCTGAGTCAAACGCCCGGACTGATAACTGCAGGGGAGGGTCGTCGGTAAAAAGTTGTCGAACGGTTGTGACAACTTGAATACTTTCAATCTGATTAATGATGACATCGCAGTGCAGAATGTGACCGGTCACTAAAACAGGAATGGGGGAAGTCACACTTTTGAAACCTCATGTTCTGTTTAGAATCCCATTGGTAACATAATTTTCAACAGAACATAAGGGTTAGAACACCCCAAAAAAATTGTCATCATTTATTAACCCTCATGTCATTCCAAACCTGTACACAGGGAACACAAGAGAAGATATTTTAAAGAATGTTGAGATGTCGTTTCCCATTGACCTCCATTGTGTTTTTTGCCCATACAATACAAGTCAATGGGAATTGAAACTGTTTGGTTACCAACATTCTTGAAAATAACTTATTTTATGTTTCACTGAAGAGAGAAAGGCGCACATGTTTGGAACAACATGAGGGTGAGTAAATAATGACAGATTTTTCGTTTTTTGGGTGGACTATCCCTTTAATAGAAGAACAATCGTAATGAGATTTAAATGGTGTGGACTACATTTTCATTCAAGCAGTCAGTGAAGCAAAGAGCGAGCTGGCTGACTGCATTCAGCATTTATTTGTTAATTAAAATGATGGTTAATTTCATATGGAAAATAGTATCATGATTCATACATTTCATTTGAATTCCCCATGAAAAAATAACCCATACTGCTGTAATGGTGCCGTATGTCCTTCTGTAGAAAGAACAAGCATGTCTGTTTATTACTGTCCCCTCCTCTCGCTCACCAGGGTCTTGTGCCTGGACCACAGTACGGAGAGGGACAGCCTGGGGGGAGGACAGAGCTGACACCAAGCACTGCTGACTGCAGGAGGAGAGCGGCAGCAGAGCCGGAGGGCTGAGTGCAGAGAGTGGATACACCCTGACAGTCTCAGGCTTAGAGGACACCCTAAAGTCAGGCAGACAGCAATAGAGTCAGACACATGATCGCAAGACAAGCACTGTATTGTCTATATTATTTGTTTCATATTTTTCTGCAATGCAATTCAGGCATGTGTTTATGTTTTATAGACTTTTGAAATGTAAAGAATACATTTAGAGTTCAAATAAGAAAGAACGTCTGCCACTGATTGATTCTTGACATAATGAGGCTAAAAAACTGAAGTTTATGTATCAAGGAATCACTTTGTATGAAGAAAATAAGCACGATTACCTCAAAATAAAATAATAATAATAATAAAAAAAACTCACTAGCCTTACTAATATTGTTAACTCACAGCAATGGAATATGGGAAAGGGGCCATAATAATACACTACCTTTCAAAATTTTGGGGTCAGTAAGATTTTTTTTACACTTTTATTCAGCAAGGATGCATTGGTATGATGAAACATGATAGTAAAAACTTTTTAGACTGTTACAAAATAATTATATTTCAAATAAACGCTGTTCTCGTGATCTTTCTATTTATCAAAGAATCCTGAAATAATCATACCACAGTTTCCACCAAAATATTACACAGAACAAATGTACTCAACATTGAAAAAGCCCCACAGTATATTACAGTGATTTCTGAGGGATCATGTGACACTGAACACAGAAGGCTAATGAAAAAGTAATTTGTCCGTCAAAGGAACACAGTATATTTTACAATATATTTAAAGGGTTACTCCACCCCAAAATGAAAATTTTGTCATTAATCATTTACTCCCATGTCGTTCCAAACCCGTAAAAGCTTAGTTCGTCTTTGGAACACAATTTAAGATATTTTGGATGAAAACCGGGAGGCTTGTGACTGTCCCATTGACTGCCAAACAATTAACACTGTCAAGGCCCAGAAAAGTATGAAACACATCGTCAAAAATAGTCCATCTGCCATCAAGTGGTTCAATTTTATTACTGTTTTACTGTATTTTTTTTTTAGCAGTGATTAGCAGTGAGCATTTTTGACTTCTAAAAACATTTTAAAAATCTTCCTAACCTTCCTAATTAAATATAAAAATAAAAATTGCTATTTTTCAAAGTAAATAAATAATAATAAAATAATGTTGTGGGATATATTTGGACTCATGTCTCAAGAGTATACGCACTGTTGATACGCACTGTAATATCTTTTATTTGTAAACTGCATTCTAAACAGTAGTGTATGTATGCTAGTTACTGTCTTTATACTGTATGCAAACCAAACTATTTCCATCCTGGAGATGATGTCTTTACAAGATTTTTTATTTTTTTTTAATTCTGTTGCTCGGCAAGGAGCAACGAACTGATTGAATTAATAACCTTTCAGACATGACAGCACGTAATGAGACAGAATGGCATGTTAAGCTGAGTATGCTCCTCAGCCTCTGTCACTCACCATTTGTAGCATCCTGTCTGTGCTGTCAGTGTGATGTTCACAGGCACATGAGTGCTGAGAGGTAACAGCAGCTTGGGAACGTTCAGTTTAGTCGACTTACTGAGTGTAATCAATGAGCTCATTAGCAAAATCCCCCAAACTGCTCTTTCTATCATAGGCATGTTTAAACTGCTGCTCTACAATCGAATACAATACCCAACTGAATACTGCTGGTGGCTGAACAACAGCATGTTCGAAGCAAAGACACGAGCAAAAACCGCAAGCTAAACAACACTGGTCGTTACAATATGACACCTGTCGCTGTTGATTTTTGAAACAATGTAGGTTATGATTTGATTTGATTGTCATCACCAGAATCGTGTTGTATTTTTACAGGACGCACAACGATTATTGTCGACCTGTAGTCGGTGTTTTCAAAACCAAACGGGTTTTCAGGCAAAAAGTAAATTAAATAAATAAATACATTTAAATTATTAAATCAACAAGAGTTCGCTTATTGTAATTGATAAAATTAATTAATTTTAATCGTCATCTTCTAGGTTATTGAATGTAAATGTAAAAAGGTCATTTTAGCGACGCACCCTGTCGACGTTCGCAGCGCGTGCCACGCATGTGAACGTCTAAATGCCTCTAAAAAACAATGAACAACATTTTCTTGTGATACGTTTGTAATATATAAATTTAAAATAAACCCACAATGAAGGTTCTTGTCATGGTTTATCTAGACATACCGTCCGAAATCGCAAAAGAACTCGAGCAAGCAGCGTTCGTTGTCATAGTTACCTTATCTAGCGAACGTAACTTATGTTCATGGGGTTATGCCTTCATTGTGAATATATAAATATAAAAGTCTAATTCAATATTAAACTATAAAATCTACTCTACAAGCGTTTAAGGCTGCACTGCACCATTTACACAGAAGCACAGACTTATTTTGTCTTGTCAGTCACACAATGATACGCACACACACAGACACAGTCATGTATAGATATATACTTTATTAATTCTCTCTGGTAAAATAAAATTACAAAATAATTTCAACCTCAAACGGCACCTCCCTTATCTATAATTAATATTAATAAAATCGTTTTTTATACAGCAATCATAATTTTCATGACGAATGAGAAAAATGCTATGGTAATTATAATAAATATGAGCTATAACTGTGTTAGTAATTATTAATGGTAAAAAACTGAGCGATACAAAGCTAAGTTTCAGTAATAACATACTGTACAATATTCCAAGCGGATGTAATTCAGTATTCCGGCCACAGGATGTCACTATTAGTCAGTTTTCAAAATGGTCTCTCCATTGAAACGGGGTCAGAAGTAAAACAGTCTCTTATTCCAACACCATTGTAATAGAAGCAATTCCACTAAGAAAATGACTATAATCACTCATTCTACAGTTATTTCAGTGTGAGCAGCTTTTCCACCTTGATGGGGTGGTTTTTATAATGTATCGACTGGCTTCAGCATCGCTCTTCGAAATAATGCTTTGCTCAAATGGCTGTTAGTCTCTTGCAGACTGTAAAAAGTGCTGTCCAGATTTCATAACACTCTCAGCTGTTGATTATTTATACTCTCTCTAATACCAACCACCCCAGTTCCTTGTTTTGCAATAAATACCTCAGTCCATTTCAGTCAACTATAGACAGAGCACTTTGGTAGCAAAGACAGAATCTGAAAAAGTGTGTGTGTGTGTGTGTGTGTGTGTGTGTGTGTGTGTGTGTGTGTGAGTGAGCTTCCATGCATGTTAACATGTCTGATCAGTGTCTTCTAAAGTGTATACATTCATGGTAACAGTAAAGTACGTCCGTCTTGTGGACTACATGGAATATGGCAGTTTCGTCATAGGGCTTTTGTGCAAATGTTAGCATCTCCTTCATCATGATACTGTATATTCTGTGGCGTTAAGCTGCGTAATGCTTGTAGTTACAGTGCATCGTACGTAAATGCGTGTGTATGGTCATCTCTTCGTTTCAACTAATCATCTATCTCTCCACCCTGGAGGGAACTTCCCGCACCAGCGTCTCAGCAGCTGGAGCTGCTGGTGTTGGGACTGTTCTCGGTGGGCCGAGTCGGGATGGGGACGGAGCTGGAACCGGAGGGGGGGTTGGCTAGAGGCAGGCTGGCAGCGGTGGGTGAGAGCGCAGAGGGCACAGTGGGGCTCAGGAGCTTGGCATCACGCTCACGCAGCAGTTGAATGAGCGCGGCGTGCTGGGTGCTGAGCGTGGCCGACAAATGAGCGGGCAGAACGTTAAAGCTGGCCGTCAGCTGCTCCACCCGCTGCTCCAGACTTAACATCTGCCTCTCCAGATCCTCACTGCGGTCGTTCAGCTCAGACATCAGCTCATACATGACGCTCTGCATCTATGTGGAGAGAGAATGAGAGTGGAGTCAGACAGAAATACTGTGGTAAAGTAAAGCGAGGGATTCAGAGCAGTCAAAGAAAGAGAAAATGAGTACACATACTGTACAAGAACAGAAGAAAGATTAAATAGAAAGAGTAGAGATAATAAATAGAGCAATAAATACCCGGAGGAAATAAAACATCTCAAATGAGATCTCTTTTAAAGTCAACATGGTGTTCACAATCCATTTGCTTTTTAATGTGATATGTTTCTGAGGAAAACGGGATTTTCACTAATAAAAAGTATTGGATGGGACTTGATGGGAATTATTTACCGGGAAATGACTGAGTTGCAAACAGTAGGCGGTATGTGCCATTATGGATTTTGCTAAAACAAGTAGCTTTGGCTGTTGGTTAGCAATATTCAACAGTGACAAGACAAGCAGAGGAAGAGCGAGTTATTATATTTTGATGAAAGATTATGATGACAACATTTTTTTACATGCACTGATGCACCGTTCGTAATAGGACCAGGAATGTGCATTAAGTAAATATGATCAATTTTGATCTCATCTATCTCAATTGCTTTGGCTAGACAGCCAAATAAAATTAAACAGAGACTAAATGGAGACTTTTGCTGGAGTCTCCAGCTTCTTCAATTTTTCATATGAGAAAAATACTCCAGTAATCTCCCAGCTTTTCCTTTTGAGGCTCTCAATCATCTAAACTATGTAATCCATATTAATTTATAGTATGTCAATAGTCTCTTTCTGTTTATTCTCAAGGCATTTAAGAGAAACATCTGAAACAAAGATGATACTTGAATGAAATGTATTTAAGATCTCCAACAAGTCTCCAATAGAAAAGGGTACCAACTGAGCAACAAAATGCTCCTCTGGGTAAGAAGAACTGGTAAATAGCTTACAGTAGTCTAGTAGTCTTAGTCCTGATTACTATTTTTGGATTGTTTTTACAATATTTTTTTTTTTTTAAAGTTCAAATTACTTGAGAAGGAACTATTTGAGACAACATTATTTGCTTTCAAAGAACATATCTTGAATGAAGGTTATTTTTCTTGCACCACTGGCAAATATTTTGGCTTTAAGCATGAATATAGTAAAATTTAGTGAGGTTTATGCTCAAAAAAGAAAAAAAATCCAATCAGGCAAGAAACATCAGAAGCAAAGTTGCGTACGATATTAACACTTTCTCAAATGTCTCAAATAAATGTATCTTGCTTTATGGATCTTTACATATAATTAATGGGAAGAAAAAATCCTAAGAAAATGATTTTTGCTGTGAAGTTTTGTTAAATAAAGAACATTTAGAGATTAAAATTCTTCAAAAGCAGGCAGAGAGAGCATGCAAAATGTACCCTGAGCAACCCAAATGAATCGAGTCTCATACAAAGCACAAAAAAGAAGAAAAAAACACTAAAGGCCGACTCACGACATGTACACTGTTCTACATCTTCAGATATCTAAAAAGAAAATGCTGCACAGTCTAGGAACAAAACAACTCACTCTCTTTCAGAAAAAAAGCACATAAAAGAAATAAAACACTAGATACATTCAGAAAAAATGCCCAAACACACACACAGCAATCACGAAAAATATCTTGAATTGCACACATTTTCTGTCATTCTTCAGCTTCCTGTCTCTCCCCCCTCCCACCCTCTCCCCGTCTCCTCGCTCCCACTGTCATCCCTGCTTTAACACTTGTGCAGGTTGCTAGGAGACACAAAGCCACAGAAACAAACGGTCAGCATGGAAACAGTTGAATGCTGAGATATATTTGGGAAAGCAAAGGTATGTGTGTGTCACCAGGCATTATGTGTTGCAGTCGATGTGCTTGCAGCCTTGGGCGTTATAAAGTGTGTGTGTATGTGGGCATGGTACAATTGCAGGAAAGGGAATGCAATGTCATTGAAAGTGTGTGTGTGTGGGTGTCTACTGTTTCCTAACAGATGTAACGTGCATATGCGTGGGCTCTGATGTGCGACCATGTCTGTGATTTGTGTTGATGTGTGTGCATGTACAGTAGTCTTACCTTTGATAAGTCCACCAGAGTATTGGCTTGATCACTGAGTTTTCTCTGCTCCATTTTAACACTTCGTAATCTAAAAAAAGCAGACAGACACACACAACCCATTAGACATCCTTCTAATCTCTCGAGCACCAACGGCCCTCAATTGTAAACCTCAAATAGCTAATTAACTTAATCATCTTGTTTTCTTTATTTGTTTGTTGTTGATGAGAATCCCCCAAGATGAATATGCAATTACGGCGTAAATCCTAAAAGCATTAGACTTAAAAGGATTCCACAAGTGTGGGATTTCTTTAAAAGAAAGGCTTCGCTTTGAAAAGGAGCCCTTAAAATTGGCGGACAGGGCCACGAAAAAACAATGACAGGAGGATTAGAGTTCTTCAGATGATGAGTATGTGTGTGGTGCGGTGTGGTGGGCACCCACACAGAGGATAGCATTAGCATTAGCATCAGCAAGCTAACAGTCAAAGAAGCTGATACAGCAGTCACAGTTTAGCCAAACGAACAATCATAAATAGTCACTATAGTAGTGTAACGACAATCTGAAAAGTCAGAGGGACATGTTATTACCAAATTGGATAGGCTTATGAATATTAATTAGGTGATGTAATATTTGCTCAGATATAGACCAATTCAGAGTAGACGTCACAGTTACGTCACTTGCAGCTGCGCGCGCATAGTGGTTGCAGAAAAACACTGGTAACAAGTGGAGGTAAACGGGTAAAATAAAAATATTTTTGTGCCTTTTGATGTCAAAATCGGAATGCAAATAATTTTTATAGAATACTGTCATCAAATACGCCATTTGAAGCTAAATGCAGACGTTTAAACGGACATACTATGGATGAAACTGCTATAATTACTCTACTTTTAAAGCATAAATTTGATTTAAACAATAGGTCTACATAATATTCACATATTCTGCTCATAGGGGACGTATTGTATTAGCCCTACAGTTACAGCATGACATATTATTTAAACCTATTACTATTAACATTTTTAAATAACGTTTATTTATTTTATCTCACAATTCTGACACAATTCTGACTTTTTTCCTCGCAAATGCAAGTTTATATCTCCTAATTTGGGCTTTATAACTCCATTTAACTCAAAAATAGTTAGTTTGTCAATTCTAAGGGGAAAAAGCCAGAAGAGCCGAGGGGAAAAGAGAGAATGTCGAGTTGTTTTTCCTTATTAGAATTGTGAGATATAATCTCGGAATTGTGAGAAATAAACTCAGAATTTTGAAATTTAAAATCAAATTTACCTTTTTTAAAATTCTTTTATTCCATAGCTCCATAGACTGCCACTGGAAAACCGTCATTCTCTGCCACAAGATAGGCTCCGCCCACAAAAACGTCATCCCTGTTTCGGATCTGTAAGACTATCCCACTATCTAACGTCAATTTCGTTGCATAACAGTGCTTATCGCTGGGTGACAAGCTCTTGTAACATGCGGAGAACATTTTGAAAATGACATCTAATCAATATAATCTGTAATCTTTTTAAATCTAATTATTTTGTACCATATCCGTGTAATTCTCTAGCCGTAAAGGCTATCTCTCCCGGGTTTTCTGCAACCATGATGCGCGTGCATCCCAAATGTTTACAAACCTATAATTGGTCTATATCAATACATAATATCAATGTATCAAACTAGCTCTAGCCATATTAGCATTAGTGCTTGCGTATTTGTCCAGTCTAAAACCAAAGCAACCGGCTTGACAGAGGCTTCTGTTTGGTCTTAAAGGGAAAGTTCACCCAAAAATAAAAAGTTTGGGGCAACATGAGGGAGAGTAAATGATCACAGAATTTTCATTTTTGGGTGAACTATCTCTATTGATTATTTACCAAATTTGTATTGAAATGTTATTCACACCACCTAAAATGCAATGAAAATTTTCCAAACAGTGGGGGGTTGAATTTTGAAACGTCTAAAAGTGTAAGTTAAAGGGACAATTCACCCAAAAATGTTTTTTTTTTCTTTCATTTGGATACATTGTTTTTGTTCAGATCAAAGCATAAACAACGTAGACAACATATCCGCGTGGCGCAGCTGACACAGAACAGCATACGTTTTTTACGTTCAGTGGATACTCCCCAAAATTGTTGAATAAAGTCTTTATTTTTGTTTTCCTTGTGCAGAAAAAGTATTCTCGTAGCTTCGTAAAATTAAGGTTGAACCACTGATGTCACATGGATTATTTTAACGATGTCCTTGCCACGTTTCTGGACCTTGACCTTGGCAGTATGCTTGATGTCTATGGGAGGATCAGAGATCTCACAGAATTCATCAAAAATATCTTAATTTGTGTTCCGAAGATGAACGGAGGTCTTACGGGTTTCGAACGACATGAGGGTGAGTAATTAATGGCAGAATTTTCATTTTGGGGTGAACTATCCCTTTAAGGTCCATTCACACAGACGATAACTACAACAATCAGTATAGCAATGGACAATAACATTGTGTTTATTATAAGTGTGCACTGCAGGATGCCACTTTAAATGTTCAAGCTCTTTAAATTCAGGTGGATTCTGATTGGATGTTTTTATTAACTATTATTAAAACTTTTTTGTTATAGTTATTGTTTGTATGAATGGCTCTTTACAACCCTTACAAAAATTAACCATGGTTTTATTGCAGTAAAAGTATAGTAACCAGTAAAGTGTAGTGTATTTTTGGCGTATTGATTACCATTTGTACAACCACAGTTTTACTACAAATACCATGGTTAAACTATGGTTAGTGTAGCAAAACCATGGTTAATTTTCGTAAGGGAATGGGTGCTACATGTATGATCTGTGGGATCAAATTCTGCTGATAAGGCCTGAAAACATAGAAATATCATGAATTTGGTATTTGGATGATACAAAAAAACTGAATTACATCATAAATCTCAAGGTAAAGTTTGACAGTTCAAGATGTAATCCAAAAAACAGGTCTGAAGAGATGAATGGTCAAGAAAACCATCACCACACTTGAATGTAAATGAAAAAGCTGATGAAGCTTAGCACATACAGCAAACCTTTATTACAAAAAGCTGCCACCTTCAGATGCCTTCAGTTTGGGAAGATATTTGTCTTGTTTTTTTCTCAGATACCGTGTCCATGGGCAGGTCAGACATGCCAACTACCACTCAGCCCAAATGCAAAGCACTTCAAATGCTTTTTGTGTGGTTTTAGCTTACACTGCTAAAGCTCACTTAGCATTTTGTTGTTTATTGGTCTATCTGTGCGATCAATGTGATAATATAAAGTGCGTAGATGAGAGTTTGAGTAAATTTGTTGTGAAAAGCTGTGTGTCTGTGATGGGAGGTTGTTTTTCTCACTGGTGAATGGCTTGAAGAAACTTCCTCTGATGTTTGCGTACACGGGAGTGGTCAATTTTCTTCATCAGCTTGGTGTGCTTGTATATCAGCCAAGTCTCCCGTAGAACATTCGCCGCTGCGTTCTTTATCTGAGGGGACATGTCACCATAACAACAATATTAGCAACAGGAAAAGCACCTCAGGAGAAAGTAATCACAAGTATAAGCTCTGCTTTGCCAATACACGCACACAACCCAAAACGTCTGCCAAATTAAAGATCTTCTTGGGAGATATTCCAGAGTGATCTGACAACAAATTTTGTAGCGCATAATTCTGTCATCCGGTCAATTCACTATTTTGGCCCCAGACCAGCAATGTCTAATAAAAGAGGGTCAACTCTAAAGCAGTTACAAGATATCTTTATATCTTTGTGGTGAGGTTTTGAAGGACAAAAGCAAAGCCGTTTCTTCCATTCTAACAAACAACAGACCGGAAGTCATTCATTTCCAATGGAGTTGCATAAAGTTGCAGTTATATGCATATTTGAAAATGTGAGCCTCAAATTGATTAAAATATTTGAACTTTTACAGTTAAACCATATGTGACCATTCAACAGAAAGTGATGTATTCTAATTAAGACGATGATTGTGATGTGAGAGTTTCCAATATCTTTAAAGACTTTAAAATGTGCGTTTATGAATAATTATGTCAGAAACAAGATCAATTCTTGATTGGGCTGCAACTAGGGGCAAAATGCAACAATTTTGCACACATTTTGGAGCGGAAAGGTGGCTTTAATCTCAGTTCCTGTACTGTTATATCAAGAAATGTAACGGTAAATTCACTCAGCATTTATTTGCACACTCAGTCAGCATTTTTTAGTACTTGATTCACTACATAAACATATTTTAACATAGTGCAGAACTATGCTAGTGCATTTAGCATCTACACGGGATTGCAGGTGGTTAGTGAATAAGATGCAGGTTTTTGGACTGTAATACAATGTGTGAAAGGGCACAATATAATGTTTTGAGGTTCAAATATTACAATATTTTTAACTCCAGGCTCTTTCCCTTGAAGACCTCCTTGTGCATTGAAAGATTCGTTTGTGATGTCCTGAAGCCATGAATGCTCTCTAAATCTCACATATGGCACCAGAAAAGGGAGAGGGAGAGCAAATAAAGAGCAAAATTGAATAAGAAAATCTGCTGAAGAAAAATGAATGAGGAGACTTCAAAGGGGCGCCGCTTCGGAGAAAAGAACAATTACATCCTCGGTGGACAACGGAGGGACGATAGAACCTTCCCGCTTTTAATAAGCTCCTGATTTGACAGTATTCCTCCACCCATAGGGCAGCACCAGACTTTTTTTTAAGCACTGTGTCTGGATTTAGCACTGCGCAGCTCTGATTAATTAACAGTGGTCAGTGTATTTAATAATACAAGAGTAGGAGCTCTGGCCCAACCTCAATGCAGGTCTCATTTATGAGAAGAGCCAGAGACAGGGCAAGTTAGAGAATGAGAGAGGGAGAAAGATGATACCAGATATAATTTAGGCAGGGATGCTCTAAGCAGTCTACAAGTGGAGTTTTCTGAAATCTGGAATCCAAATGACATTGAAGCAGTATTATAGTGATTACAAATAATGCTACTATAAACACAGTTCAGAACAGCTCTCTTATATCTCCTATACAAACGAGATCATACAATATATTGACTTATTTACATACATACGACCATTACCGACTATTTAGGCAAGATCCACATTGTCCTACCACGTTTTTAAGCACATAATTCAGTCTAGGACACCTATGCCTAGAAGTGGCCATGCGCATAAAAATCACATTTCAGGAAAAATCATCATGCAAATTGATGGTATAACCCAGATATACCAACACAAAGTATATTTGACAGTCTATTTCATTCCCCACTAAATAAAAATCTTAAAGACTTCATAAAACTTATTTAAAATGCATTAAATAATAAAAAAAAAACAATTGTACATTGTTTCAAAATATATATTTTTAGTAAATATATTTTTTTCACAACTGGTAAATTTTCAAATTTTTAAGTACTAATCACTAATTCTTTTAAAAAAAACGCTTAAAAATTGCATTAGCCATGATATTATTTTATTTGCTTGTCATTTTAAAACATCTGACCATCTTTTAATAAAGTGATTCTCTTTTTTTTTTTTGGCTACAACAATATTCAAAGGCCCCATGACTTTTTCCAGATATTTCAGAGCTCAACATCACAGCTTTTCCAGGTCCTAAAATCACATTTTTAAAATTAGGCTACCTTATACAGTGTGGGGAAAATTATTTGATCCTCTGCTGATTTTGCACGTTTGCCCACTGACAAAGAAATGATCAGTCTATCATTTTAATTGTAGGTCTATTTTAACAGTGAGAGACAGAATAACAAAAAAAAAAAATCCAGGAAAACACATTTAAAGAAAGTTATAAATTGATTTGCATTTTAATGAGTGAAATAAGTATTTGACCCCTTCGCAAAACATGACTTAGTACTTGGTGGCAAAACCCTTGTTGCAGTCACAGAGGTCAGACGTTTCTTGTAGTTGGCCACCAGGTTTGCACACATCTCAGGAGGGATTTTGTCCCACTCCTCTTTGCAGATCCTCTCCAAGACATTAAGGTTTCGAGGCTGACGTTTGGCAACTCGAACCTTCAGCTGCCTCCACAGATTTTCTATGGGATTAAGGTCTGGGGACTGGCTAGGCCACTCCAGGACCTTAATGTGCTTCTTCTTGAGCCACTCCTTTGTTGCCTTGGCCGTGTGTTTTGGGTCATTGTCATGCTGCAATACCCACCCAAGACCCATTTTAAATGCTCTGTCTGGCTTCAATGCTCATGGTCCCAGCTGCCTTGAGATAACTGACAAGATCCTCCCGTGTAGTTCTGGGCTGATTCCTCACCGTTCTCATGATCATTGAAACTCCACGAGGTGAGATCTTGCATGGAGCCCCAGTCCGAGGGAGATTGACAGTTATTTTGTGTTTCTTCCATTTGTGAATAATCGCACCAACTGTTGTCACCTTCTCACCAAGCTGCTTGGCGATGGTCTTGTAGCCCATTCCAGCCTTGTGTAGGTCTACAATCTTGTCCCTGACATCCTTGGACAGTTCTTTGGTCTTGGCCATGGTGGAGAGTTTGGAATCTGATTGATTGATTGCTTCTGTGGACAGATGTCTCAGGTAACAAACTGAGATTAGGAGCACTCCCTTTAAGAGAGTGCTCCTAATCTCAGCTCCAATCTTGCTGATTGATAGGGGATAAAAAACTTATTTGACTCATTAAAATGCAAATCAATTTATAACTTTTTTGAAATGCGTTTTTCTGGATTTTTTTGTTGTTGTTATTCTGTCTCTCACTGTTCAAATAAACCTACCATTAAAATGATAGACTGATAATTTCTTTGTCAGTGGGCAAACGTACAAAATCAGTAAGGGGATCAAATAATTTTTCCCCCACTGTATATACATGTTTTCCAAAATCATGAAGTAAAAGAACAAAATGTTTGGTTGATTTAGCCTATTTTAATGTTAGTTTTGTCTTATTTTAAATAATCTTCATTTTGAGGCCCTTTTGGAAGTTTGCTGATGGCCCCTGGGTTGAGAACCACTGATTTAATCGAAACTGTTCTAAAAGAGTTAATCAACAAACCATTTGCTCCACCTACAGTTTCAACAGGTTTGATTGATTATTATGTGCATTTGAGAGTCAACATCTTAACCAACCATAATGACCTCTTCATACAGTATTGCCGTATAGTTTCTTCACATGGCAATTACTACTAGGTACAGTACAATCAATCAGAGACAAGAGGCCGAGAAAGACTGTCAGAGAGGTCAAAACAGTTGCAAGTGGACGTCAAACAGAAAGAGGAAGAGGGCAGGGAACTGTAATGAAGTCCAGGCCATCATCGTTGACTATGTGGTAAATTGAAGCCTTACCATTACAGCAGCTGCCAGCCCAGCTCACCTCAATCTACAACTGCCAATTCAATCATTTCAGCAAGAAAAAAAGTAAGTGTACAGGATATGCACTACACTTTTACAATAGAGTAAATGGAGTTATTTCACTCTATTATTGATCATATACTCTGACCTACTCTCAGAATTGACCTATCAGTAAGCCCCGCCCCCTTAGTTACTGTTGCTCCCTCGGACAAACAAACGGAGTTGCTCAGTCTTACAATGACAGCTGCAGTGTGAAAACCTTGCCCCATGATGTTTTTGCACAATTTTGGACACAGAAGGCCACTAAATGGGAATTAAATATTCCATGGAGGGATTTATAAAATATTTAAAAATAAATACGGTAGGTAACTCGAAGCGAGGGTTTACAGATCTCAATGCAAGCGGGAGAAGTCTCATATTACGGTCGGTCATCACGATCGCTGGATGACAACATGCAGGATCAACACTGTTCATGTATCGCAGGGTACGATTAAATGAATGTACATTAAACCAGTTTAATATGAAGAGACAGTGAAATGTAGACCTTCGTTTATGTGTTTTTGACCTACACTGTACAAGACGTGAGAACAGTCCGTTATTTAGGTTTGTACGTTAGCATGGACTCACTAACTTTAGCTAGTTTTAGCCAGAGATACCTTGCTAAAGCACAAGATAACATTAACGTTCTGCTTGAGCAGATGAAAATTGTAACTTAATGAGTGTATGACAACCAGAAAATTAACGTTTTTGTCTTCATTTGGATTGGGGTTGAATGCTTAGGGACATTTTGCTCTGTTTTGTTTGGATTCAGGAAATGTAATAAAATAAATGATATTGCCTATCCTCTCAGGATACCTGGAATCAGTGTTACAAGTACCACAGGCACATCGTTTTTGCATTTTTTTGTAGCATAAATACCATCAAACCGATGCGAGCTTCGGATCTTCCAATGTTTCTCTATGGCGCTGAAACCTAAAGATGTCCGAGTTCCGCTCCCCGTGCAACTGATACTCGACTGCCATTGGCTTATCTGCGTTTGAGGGGAGGGGCTTACCGATAGGTCAATTGGCACAAAACCTCATGACTGTATAATTTCTGCAGTGTTTCCCACAGCCTTACACTCTATTTGTGGCGGCATTCCCCCGCCCCATATATATATTATGCAAATTCATTCTCTGCCAGCAGGAGGCGCTTTTAGAGGAGAAATAGAGGTTTCCCCGGTAACGCTGTACACAAAGCAGCGCTCCGCTCACAGGCGCTGCTTTATCAGGCATTACATGCAAGATAAAATGAAAATGACATCGAACATTTTCTGAAGACAGTCATATTTCTTCTGAAATACAGTGATATAAAAACACCCGCACCGGATTTTGATTTTTAAACATGCAGTGCTCATGTTTATTCAACGAAATCAAAGCCTTTTGGAAAATCAATTTGTGGCGGTCAGTTTTGATATTGTGGCGGTCTGCCACAAATAAGTCAATCACACCTTAGATTAAACACTGGATAGATATTTAAAGCATTATGGATTTTGTCAGTTTATGGATTACCCTAGTAAAAAAGTTCATACTAAGTATAGTTCAAATATATTAACATATTTATTGACACATTGCTCAATAAATATTTAACTTTATTTGCAGTACTACTTGTGTACACTGCACATTTCTTAATATTAAGCTTAAAATGTGTTTTAATGTCACTATTGATGAGGATCTGTAAGGTCTTTGAATAATATCAGCCTTTAAATGCAAGATATTTAAAGTGTACCTCAAGTATACTTGCAATAGTTCCACTTTAGCACAATCAAATATACTTCAGTATACGTCCACACAATTGAAGTGCATTAAATTAGTTCAAAATTAGTTGTTACAGTTTAGCAGACTTTAAGTATACCTGTTTAGTATACCAAAAGTACAACTGCAGGGTATTTTTATTAAGTACATAAATATGTAAATATATCTGTAGTATACTTAGCATGAAATAAATGTATTTCAAATACATTTTAGTATATTTATTTTTCACTAGGGTAGGTAATGTAAGATTACTTACAAGAAACTTGTATCTTGCATTATTTGCTACACTTTTACCAATTATGAAGAGATTTTTTAATAATCTGAAGAATCATTTTCCACTATAAAGAATCTTTTGTGCAACGGAAAGTTCTACGGATGTTAAATATTTTTCATGGAAGCATAGATGCCAATTTAGTTTCAAGTGAACACTCAAAATACATTATTTGGGTAACACTTTACAATAATTAACTAACACTTTAATGCACTTTTAATACATTAACTAACATTAACTAATGAAACCTTATTATATAATGTTACAATTATTTGTTGTTAAAGCATATACGTTCACAAAAACATTTAAATTAAACAGAAAAGCAAGCAGGTGCATGTTTTGGCATGGACATGGCAGCCAATGCAAATAATTAATAACCGTTTCCTTACCTAAATCCTGCGTTTGGAGGCTCAGTTGCAGAATCACATCACTTGGTGCTTCTGAAATTAGGCTATTATCTTTTTCTATATAGTGTAGTAGCTATCTCTGTGTTGTACGTGGCCACTTGTCAAGCATGAAAAACACAAGTTTTATTTAAATTCTGAATATATTATCATATACAGCATGCAAAGAGCGCTCCCTTTAAATTTATTAAAAACTATCACTCATTCATCACGATCTCACAAAGTTCCGTTTTAACCGATGTCTGTGATTGGCTACTTTGCTCACCCTTGCGAAAATGCATTGTAAAATAATTTAACGCTTTCCAAAGCAGAAGGGCAGAGACACTGGATTGTTCGCCAAATCTATTTTGTTATGCTATTATTACGAAGAAAACAGATCCTAGACCAGGAGTTATGGACAGTTTTTCCATCTAAAAGCAATCATTTAGACTATTTTACACTATGTATTATACATGCTAAACTAAAGTCCGGCCGTCCCCCTCGGTAAAGACCATTGTGTGTTCCATTGTTCCATTGTGTGTTCATCACATAATAATCTTTAAAAACAATAATTGCATTAAAGGAAATAAATGTTTACAATCCTCATGAATGCATATGTATTCTTGAAGACTGGCTTTTACAAGTGTGATAAGTTAAGAAGTGCACTGAATATATTTACCACTTATGAAAATTTGTGAAAATGGTACCAACGTGATTAGAAAATCGGAACACTTTATAAAGAGCACATTAGCATTTCTATTTAAAGGTAGTTTGTGGTAAACAATTCTGGCCTGAGAAGCCAGTCTGTCTTCACCGTACTGTCAGTTCCTCCTGACAGCGAGACGGAGGAACACCCTGCACCCTGTCATCCAGTTAAAGGTAAACATTTTGCCGCCATGTCTCCACAGCAACAGGTTTGTGAGGTCAAAGTTGCGAGCGCATTTTTTCTCTTTTAGTAGAGGTTTGTAACCATAGTAGCTGCAAATCCAATGCATGAGGATGATTGCCACAGTAACGCTACAGCATTTATCGATCTCTCCTTCTCTCTTTTCCCGACAGCCTGTTAAACTGAGGCAATTGAGTGAGCGTGAGGTAATAAACTTTTAAAAAACAGGCTCGTTTTCCATCCTCTTTCTTACTCCCTCACTTGGGGAAGGCATTTACTGTAGCTGCTCATCTGAAGCAGCACTCCACTGCTAATGTGATATTTTTTAATCTGCGTTGCAATTATTGATCACCAGCCTTCTAGTCACTGATGTTGGCCATGATGTTGCCTACATATTTGATACAGGGAGCTATTTCTGAGTCCTTCAAGTGCATCAAAAATTTAGAAGGACCAAAGAGAGAAAACTGGTAAATGCATATGCTTTTTTGAGTATAAAGCTGTGTCTATGTGTACATTTAGTGACACGTGTATGTGTGTGTGTGTGTGTTTACCCGTTTGGTGAGCTGTGTGTCCATCATAAAGTTGTGCACATGCTTCTCTGCTTTTGTCAATTCAAGCTTCCTGGCTACCACGGCAACAACCAAAGCAGTGCATCCTGCTCCCTGCGAGAGACAAGAGATGAGGTCAAGGTGAGAGAACACACACACACACAGATGCATGAAAACATTACATACTTGTATCATAAGCAGAGGTTACATGGAACAACATGAATGATAATAAATAAGGGATTTCCAATGGATAAGCTATGGAAACTTTAACTCCAGTTCATTCCAGATGAGAGAGCATTAGAAAGAGACAAAACATACAAGTGTCTGTGAAGTGGTTTAAGTAAAAGGAGCTAAATT
This sequence comes from Schizothorax lantsangensis, assembly GCA_027422415.1. Lineage (NCBI taxonomy): Eukaryota > Metazoa > Chordata > Actinopteri > Cypriniformes > Cyprinidae > Schizothorax > Schizothorax lantsangensis. Next base: position 19,245,235 of record CM049850.1, on the reverse strand, counting down.
ACAAATATGTCAGGCAAAATCATAAGAAAAAAAATGTAATAATAAAAAAGACAATTTTAGGGCTATTAGGATGTTTTGCGGTGTTACATTCTGTGGCGTCATGCACCTGTTTCTTTTAACCAGGGAACCAGTGGCAGTTCTGTATACTTGGTGCCCTAGGGGAGACAAGGCATGACCAAAGAGAAAAAACTTTTTGAAGACTGACTCTAGTTGTACAGGTTTTTGTTTTTAGTGTGAAAGAGGACCAGTTTCGAATCTTTACCTAACATATAGCAGCTTTGATGTTTAAATAATATCTCCTTTTGAGATATTGTTTAAATGTTTGGGGTCTGTACAATTTTTTATGATTTGGAAAAAAAGTATCTTAAGCTCACCAGGCAGCATTTATTGATCAAATATACAGTAAACAGTAATATTGTGAAATATTATTACAATTCATAATAACTTAATGTAATTTAAAATGCAATTTGTGATGAAAAAGCTGAATTGTCAGCAGTCATTGCTCCAGTTTTCAGTGTCACATACAGAAATCATTCTAATGCTCAAGAAACATTTATTATTATCAGTGTTAAAACAGTTGTGTTGCTTAATATTTCTGTGAAAATTGTCATTCTTCTGTTTATTTGAAATAACATTTTGTAACATTATAAATGTCTTTACTTTAAATGTCTTGATCATTTTAAAGGGGTCATATGATTTCATGTTTTCCTTTGTCTTAGGAGTGTTACAAGCTGTTTGTGCATATATAAGATCTGTAAAGTTGCAAAGATTAAAGTCTCAAACCCAAAGAGATTTTTTTTATAAAAGTTAAGACTCTGCCACGCCCCCCTAAAACGACTCATTCAAACACGCCCCCACATGTCTACGTCACAGTGCATAACACCGCCAAAACGTATACGCAAAGAAAGAAAGAAAGAAGGCATAACTTTTATTCTTGCTGTAGTATTGTTGTTGCCGCCACCATGTCGTGGAGACGCTATGTGTTTCATTGTGAAAGTGAAGGTACTTTGTTTGGCCTTCCAAATGAGTACACAACTAGAAATCAGTGGTTAAGCTAAATTTACAACACTGTTCCAGAACAGTTCAATGCAAATATTCGAGTGTGTGCAGCGCATTTTACAGAGGACTGTTTCCTGATCCTGGGAGAGAGTAGCCTACAATGTGAACACTATGAATGGCTGTGAACACTATAAAGTGGGGCAATTCCAACGTCGCAAGGACAGTCTGGTGCTTCTGACTCACAGCCTGTAAGTACATTTCAATATTTAAAGAATTTGCTACTGACTATTCAAACGCGAGTTTTGAGCAGTGTAGAGTAGTGCTTGTTTGGCGTTTCTACAACCACAAATGCAGACATGGTAATGTTTACGCGGCGCAACACGTAAAAAGACCGTATGAGTCATTATAATCAGTAATTATGTCCTCACTGAATGCAACAAATGCCTCGTTTATAGTGGGTTTTATTGTTTTAGTCTCGTCGCGCCGGGACACGGCCTCACAACATGGTAAGGGGCGTAACATTTCAGTCATATGCTTGAGGTATTCGGCCAATCACAATGCACTGGATAGCTGACCAATCAGAGCACACCTAGCTTCTCAGAACGATGAGCTTTGTAAAAATTTATGCATTTCAGAAAGGCGGAGCATAGAGGAGCAACAATAATGTTCAGTATGTGGAAAATAGTGTTTTTTTAAACTTGAACCACGTAAACATTGCATTACACCAAATACACCAAATAATGTTCTTTTTAGCAACATCATATGACCCCTTTAATTACATCCTTGCTAAATAAAGTATTAAGTTCCTTAATAAAAAAAAAATCTTACTGACCCCAAACTTTTGAATGGTAATGTATACAGATGCACAGACACTTATATACAGTATATAAACCATTTTGCTGAAATATCTGAGGGGACATTTTTATGACAGTTTTTTACACATATTTAACACATATTTACCCTTAATTCTCATTACCATAATGTGAAAAAAACATTCTCTTTCATGCTATGCAATATATATATATATATATACAGTATATAGCATACATTATAATGTATAAGTATTTATACATCATCTGTCATATTTGTTTACTTAATGTCATTACTGTATACAAGTAATGTGAATTTAAGCAAGTAATTAAAATTACATACAATTATAAAATATAATTTCATGTAATTTACATTATATCTATCTATCTATCGTTCGATGGATGGATGGATGGATGGATAGATTCTTGAGATTTTCTAATTTAGACTGGGAACAGTATAGGCATCACTGGAAAGACCAGGATGATACAAACACACACACACACACACAGAGAGAGAGAGAGAGAGGATTATTCCCATTTACACATCACAAAGGTGTAAACTGGAGATATCACCAACGACTACACCAAAGTGATAGAGGCACGTAGATGAAAAGAGACTGAGACAGGGTGCGGGAAAATGAGGAAATAAACCCATTTAGAGGTGAAGAGTTGGAGTGATGCAGACGGGGAGAGAGGAATACAATTTCAGTTCAAGAAGAGAGAAACAATAGTTCAGCACAGAAAGAGAAGAGGTCTGGGAAAAAGATGGAGTGTAAAGCCAGGAGAAGAGGAGGGGAGGTGTTAATGAAGTCGCAGAACTACTAATAAGAAATTAATTTGAATTAAAAAGTGACTAATGAAAGTGTGTGCGCTTCCTATGACTGTGTATGGCATATATGTGTACAGTGTGTGTGTGACGTTAATGGAATGTTTTTAAACCCACTTGTAGGACATACAGAAGCGAAATGTCAATCCAAAAATACTCTACACCCATTTCACAAGACATAAATATACAACAAAAAGCCCATTTTCAAGAAGCGCTTCTGTTCCCATATTCAATACTTAATAAAACATGATGACCATCCACGGAAAACCCCTCTAGGACATCGACAAATTGTGTATATGTGTTTCCATATGGCAGCTTGTATAAAACCATGCCCTGAAAAAAAACACAAAACATTCATCTCTTAAAGTGACAAAAGAGTGTCAGAAAGATCTATTTATCCACATCGCAGTTTATATTTCACCTCTTTCCAGATCTGAAGGTTATTAATGTCATGAGAAAATAAGAAAAAACACCAGCTCTCAGACCAAAATCCATTGCGTTAGAGCTGACAATCCTGAATCTTCAGCTATGACGCTCAACTACAACAATCCATTAGCCTTTAGCTGGTGTTTGAATGAGGAAGTGAGTTATTAGATGCTATATTGATATATAATGTCCTCAATTCCACATTTACATTTGCAGACAGGATAGACAGGTGCTCCTTGAATCCCTAAATCCTCAAGCAGCACCAAGAGACTGGCAAACTAAAGCCCTGCCCAAACACTCCCGTTCCCGCAGGGCAGTGGTACAGTCTAACAGAGTTGGCCTTCGATGTTGTCATAGCAACAAGTCCCATAATTCTGCCTATAGAAAGTCATTACAATCACTCTCAACAGTAAAAGAAATCACATCCAACACTCTTTCTCTCTCTCTGCTTCTCTAATACCTGTTCTGTAGCGCTTCATCTCTTTAGCAGCTCACATTTAAAAATAGAAGGAACACAACAATTAAGACTGTGTGAATATGTCAGTGTTATCTGGGTCAATGACACATCACTGTTTTTTGTTTTTTTTGCCAGATCTAATAATGTATGCAAAATGCATTAAACAAATAGACGTCATACATATAATGACTTGAATACGTCTGCTTTACGATAAGCATGATTTTCATTAAAATTCATTTTAGGGAGCATAAAGCTAAAAATGTCAAGATGATACAACTGTCCTGATATCATAATGAACAAAAAATGACTCATTAAAATGTAATTCATCAAAAAAAAAATCCTTATAACACAGTTTGGCATAATCTTTTGTTACATGTATTTATATTATTATTCTTATATAGTGATGCGATATATATATATATATATACTGGATATTATTATTATTAAAAAACAGTCATGTGGTGTAACTAACATGCAAAACTAGAAGTTATATCATATATAGGAGTGACTCGCTTGACTGTGTGTGTCTAGGTCAATAAGTCTTGCAAAATATCAGATGATATGATATGGTTTGTTCAGGTTATATAAATGTCACCCCAAAAAACTTGATATTGATTTTATTGAATTATATTTATGATTTAATAATATACTTGTTAAAAAAAATGTTTTATGAAAACAGTATGTTAGTAATAGTCATGCTATTGTACAGTATATAAACAATAGAAGTCAATGGAAAGTCCCCACAATTCACAAAAACAAACCTGTGTGTGTGTGTGTGTGTGTGTGTGTGTGTGTGTGTGTGTGTGTGTGTGTGTGTGTGTAATCAAGAGGGAAAGATGAAGATCTCAAAAAACTCTCCAAAATGAAAACATACAGAAAAAGAACCGTCACATCACGTTAACCATGTTTTTCCTCTGTAGTCTCTCTGTGAGGATATTTAGAGACACTGAAACTGACAGTATGTGAACAGGAAGAACAAATACTCCAAACACAACAACAGAGAGGAGAGAAACGAGAGAAAGTGACCTCTACTAACAGATATTTACAATCTGCAAACTCAACATCAAAATAAACACATCTAAACCGTTGCTATACACCACCTGTCCAAGCTTTCCTCAAGCACAGAGACATACTCTGGGCTCTGAGAGAGAGATTATAGCAAGAAATACCTGGGGCTTACATTAAGCTAATGCCATTGTACTGTAAGCTAATCAGGCAGAACAATGGCAGCTCGCAACAGCCTCAAAACTGTACAAATGTGCCGTCACAGAATACACAACAGGATTCATCCATAAAACACTCGATGTTTGCACGCTTGTGTGTCCTGGTGTTTGCTAACAGACATGATTGGTGAGACTGTGGTTGGTGTGCAGGTTTGGGTTTCTAGAAATAAGATAGCGAGTAGGAAAACATATCTTTAGACTGTCCATTGCTGCCGTGGGTGTGTAACCTCTGTTCTATGTGTGTGTGTGTGTGTGTGTGTGTGTGTTTATACCATAATTCCTGTGAGCAGACACACTCCCTTGCCACAGTAGGTGTGAGGCACCATGTCTCCGTATCCAATGGAGAGGAAGGTGATGGAGATGAGCCACATTGCACCCAAAAAATTACTGGTCACATCCTGAGCATCATGGTACCTGAGAGAGAGAAAAAAGAAACTGAGATTCAGTTGGGAAAGATTTGATTATTGAAGGAAACTTTGAACAGGTTCTGCCTGTGGAAGGTATGGAGAAGCAATAACTGGATGTGAAATAGGCACAAATATCACATCAAAGTTTTTGCATCAAATACTTTCATACGTTTCCAATCCTTAATCTGATTTGCAAAGCACTCTGAAGGAAAACCTAACTGTTTGCCCACAGGCTTTTCCAGAAACTTCTTGAATGTTTGTTATACCTTTGATTCAGCATAAAACACAAAAATAATAAAATAAAATACAATTTTAATGGATAAACACATTAGGGTTTCCCCCATCCAGCTCAAATTTATATATTCATACGTTCAGCCAAGGTAACATCATTAAAAAAGTAATCTCATTTCAGACTATTTTGATGAAGAATTACAAGAATTAATTTTAAACTTAAGACAAATATTATTTGTTTGGAAAGAAAACCATTAGGCTTTCTACAGAGCATTTTGAGAGTGTGAGAGCAGGCATACATATATATTTTTTTGACCTAATGAATTGTGTAGACCAAGAATGAATGTAAGAATTTTACGAAGCTATGAGAATACTTTTTGTGTGCAAAGAAAACAAAAATAATGATTTTATTCAACAATTTCTTCTCTTCCCTGTCAGTCTTTGCCACATGTTCAGGAGAGTATCACGATGCATGCGAGTAGTGCTGCAGACGCGGGAACCGGCGTTCTGATTTAGAACCTGAATGTGCTTCAGCTTGTTTACAAGCAGAAGAACATGCACACTGTACATAAAACAAGTCTTCGTAAACATGTCTAAAGATTTCGACAGAGACGATGACTTGCATTTTTTTGCCCAGCCTTACTTGTTTGAACCAGAATATACAGACGATAAACTAAGAGAGATGCATGTTCTACGTCAGAACGCTGGATCCTGCTTCAGCAGCATCACACACATGCATTGTAATGCTCTTGTGAACGTGCATCAAAGACTGACATGGAAGGGAAGAAATTGTTGAATAAAGTCATTGTGTTTGTTTTCTTTGTGCACAAAAAGTATTCTCGTAGCTTCATAAAATTACAGTTGAACTACTGATGCCACATGGACTATTTTAATGATGTCCTTTCTACCTTTTTGGGCTTTGAACGTGTCAGTTGCATTTTTGTCTATGCAAGGTCAGAAAGAGCTCGGATTTCATCAACAATATCTTAATTTGTGTTCTGAAGATGAACGAAGGTCTTATGGGTTTGAAACGACATGAGGGTGAGTAATTAATGACAGAATTTTCATTTTTGGGTGAAGTAACCCTTTAAGGCATCATATCAACCTCGCAAGAACGTAGTTGAAATAAGTTCATCCAGTTAGGAGGAGGTCTGAAGTCCACTGTGTGCATGCTGGACTGAGTAAGAGCAGCACACAGCCTGCAGGGAGACTCCTCCTCTGGAAAGGGCCTTTAACATGATGACTTTGAGTGCAGTGCATAAAAATAGAGCAGATCCCTGTAGGCTCATCTCACAACAACGCTGCCTTGATCAGATGTGGCAATTCAAATGCGCAAACCGTCACTCATATCACGCTTCTCGAGCCTGCCGCTATCAAAATCATCATCAAACCTCAGGTCCCCAATACGGGGAACCCTCAATATTTGAAAGCGTTTACCCCGAGACTAACACACATTTAGAGTTTGTAACCATGACAACACGCCTGGTAGAGTCAGAAACACCCACTCACTGGCCTGAGGGCCTAGTTTATCCCGTGACCCTTTTAAGATGCAACTTGGGAAATCTGTTGATGCACGTCGCAATTGGCTGCGGCCTGGAGTGCATGAGTGTCTGGAAAAGAAGGAACGCTGTTTAGACAGACAGGTCTTCTGGAAACAAGGGTGTGAATGAAAGTGCCCCTTTTCTGTCTCTTTCTTTCCTTCAATCCCTCTTTCTCTCTGGTCTCTTTTCCTCCCACAGAAGAGCTGATGTGTAGAGCGAGTGTTTGCACACCTCAAGCGGTGTGTTATCTTCCAGGCAGTGCCACTTATTGGTGAGGATTCAGGTGAGTCCTTATTAAGCATAAGAAACTTGACAGCGTCTAGACAAAAAGGTGCAGTTGGAAACACAATGTTTAATTTGTTCATTCTTCATCACGCTCGTTCTCTCTCTCACCTCTCACACACTCTTACGGTCCAGGCAGCGATGATCCACAGGGAGATACTGAAGACCAGCAGCACCGTGCCCGGGCATATAGTCATCAGTGTCTTCATCACAAACCGTGTGTTAAAGTGCACCTGATAAGAAAAACAGTCACATGTTAGTGATTCCTTTCAGCCTGGATGTCATTCATCACTGTCACACTAGATGAAGTTACACGACTTACAACAAGTTGCAAGAAGCTTTTACCGATCGATAGAAGTGGCTTATAATGCTTCTAAACTAGTAAACATTATATCATGAACATCAAAATTGATACCTATGGTTTATACCAGGAATTCTCACATTTTATTTGTTAGTTTTGTCAACTCCTTTGACCAAAAATACTTTCTTGAAGTTAATATCTAAAAAAACCAGTGTGATTTTTCCAGTATAACTATTACAGAGACACTATTATAGTTTTTAAAAATATTTTGAAATATTGTTTGTTATTTTGCCATGTTGTTTATTTTTTATATGTTCTGTATTTTTTATAATTTTAATGAAAGTTGCATTAATTTTATTATATATTTTTTTTGTAATTTTATAAGCATATATACATCAGGGTTTTTTTAATATGCCTTTACAGTTTTTATTAAAGTACATTATAGTACGTTATTTTAGTCCATCAAATTAAACTAAATGAAAATGAGAAATGTTGACTATGGAAAACTATCTGAAAAACGGTTTAAATTTATTTTACCTAACGATTGTTTTATTTCGCACAATGAGCATGTTTTTTTTTTTTTTAGTTTTGGTTTTAATAACCTTTCAATAAACACATTGACATGTTCACAGATCTCTGATGTTAGTTAGTGCTCACACGAAATGCAGGTAAATTAATAAAATAATGATTTTTTTTGTGTTTTACTTTGATTTTTAATTTTAAAATCAATTTTTTTAATTTAGATTTTTTTATTTTTATTTACTTAATTATTAGCTATTCCTGCGACCCTATCGAGGACAAACTTTGAAAAACGGATGGATAGATAGTTATTAGCAACCTGCAGTTCCCCCACAAACACCAGTTTGGGAATCCCTAGTTTATGGTAAAGAAATTTATGCAGGTTCTTCTTGACTTACCAGCAAAATTTCAACTTAATAATAAAGTTGTAAGTTTCTTAGACAGGTTGTTGAATGCACATCAAACACTTATATATACCTATAGCACACTTATAAAGCCTGAAAGCAGTTTTATATGAAAAGAGAAGTAAAACAATATTATTATATAAATACAAACTGATCTAAATAAAATTTGACATTGACTGGTTAATAGATTTAAAGCCAATTTAGTTTCTACAAATTACAAAATAATAGCAAAATAAATGAGAAGACATATTTTCATCTCCAAAAGGCAGTATAAGATGCTGGAGACAGGGTTGTCCCTTATGGTGGTCTTATTCATATCAAGACCATCAAAAGCTCACATTTGGCCTTATATTTGTTGAAGCAGTTGCACTTGGAAATTAAAACAGCTGACTGAGATCAAAAGTTGTGTGATGTCTTTGTGCAAAAATAATCACTGTGACTTGAACTATTATAATTAATGTGAAATACTAGGTGTGCTCTGACTGAAATCTACAAGAAGCCCAAATTTCACCTCCACGGTTTTTCTTTTTTTTTTCCATTTTCATTTTCAACTCCGTTTGAACCTAATGTTTGAAGAACAAGAAGCGTTGCCACTGTTTGTTTGTACACTATTTCATCTATACTTGACTGAAAACAATAATATTCATTATCGTCGTCATTATTATTGATTTGTTTTACTTAAAAGTCGCATAAAGGGCAGCTCTCCAGAGGGAAGGCGGAGATCTCTGAGCTAAGATGGACCACACGATCATTAATGATAAAACAGCACATGAGAGGAAAGAGAATTTGCATTTACATCTCTTTGAAACAAGAGCTTCTCTCAAAGGACAAAGTGATTACCCTCTCCAATCAGCCATTCAAATTAAAGTACAGCAGGACTCTTTTCACCTGTTTCGGGTTATTTTATTGGCACCCAAGGACAAAACTCCAACTTTGAACTATCAAACACTTGACAGCCACAGCAGTCATTCTTCAGTCTCTCTTAAGCACAAGACTGAAGAGATACACAATATTCAGAGACATCAATCAGCCATCTAAAGGAGAGCTGAGATAACCCTGCTTGAAAAATGCACAGGCATCTATCATAAAATCCATTACAGCACAAAATTCATCAGTCACATCAACTGACACTGAGCTGTGATGATGCATCCTAACAATGCAAAACCAATTAGATGAAGCTCCTGTCCAAAGCTGACCTTCAACTGAAGCTACGTCTGAACGCTAGTTCACGCCGACCCAGCAAATGCCAACATAAATAGCAAATGGGTTTTGTTGGATCTACTAACTTAATTTTAGTAGCATGACAGTAGCTCAGCTGTTTCCATAATAATGTAGCTTCTCCAATAACTAGCCACTTTTTTCCAATATGCAGCAGCGTAGTGTGACAAAATGACATCACATTTTATATCACATTGTGTTGTACAGATAGCATTACATCTGAGCCAACTACATCATAATCAAAAGCTTTCTCCTTAATGTCCTCAGCATTGATTTATTTAGTTTTAGTGACTCATGTGAATGAAGCAGTTCCAAAAGAAGTGTCAAGTCTCTCTTATGCAGAAGGGCATCTCCAGTCTTCACGTCTTTTTATAATGAAATATTTAGTTAAACACTGCTGTTTGTCACTACTCTCGAATCAAGATTAATTTAGAACCACTCTTTGTTTTTGAGCAAGAGAAATACTGTTCTTATAAAATGTGACCCTGGACCACAAAACCAGTCATAAGGGTATTTTTTTTTATTGAGATTTATACATCAACTGAAAGCTGAATAAATAAGCTTTCCATTGATGTATGGTTTGTTATGATAGTACAATATTTGGCCGAGATACAACTTTTTTTGAAGTGAAAATCTGGAATCTGAGGGTGCAAAAAAAATCTAAATATTGAGAAAATAGCCTTTAAAGTTGTCCAAATTACGTTTTGATATATTTACAGTAGGAAATTTACAAAATATCTTCATGGAACATGATCTTTACTTAATGTCCTAATGATTTTGGCATAAAATAAAAATCATTAATTTTGACCCATACAATGTATTTTTGGCTATTGCTACAAATATACCCCAGCGACTTAAGACTGGTTTTGTGGTCCAGGGTCACAAATTATAAATGATCAGATAGCATTATATTTTTAAAGATTCTACCATCTTAAAGTAGCTTCAGTGTAGTCAGCTACTTAATAAATGATAAAAAATAATAAATTATACCTATGGTTTATAGCAGGGATTCTCAAACATTTTTGTCAGTCAAACCCCTTTGACCAAAAATTTATACTTGAAATCCTCCCTGAGATAATAAGTTAATATTTAAAAAAAACTATTTTAAATTATAGCTTTTATTAATATTTTAAATAACTGTCTGCCCTTAACATTTAGTTAAATTAGTAATTTTATTCTGCTTTTTGTTTGTTTTGTTTACAGTGGCAGAATATAGTGTTTATATAATGTTTTTAATATGCCTATAGTTTTTATTCATTTTTGTTTCAGTTTTTGTTTTAGTTATTTTAGTACAAGTTAAACTAAATATTGAAATTAATTTAGACAAAAGTTTGTTTTACTTCAAGCAACAATTTTTTTTTGTGGTTTTAGTTTTAGTTTATGTAAACTAATAATCATGCAATAAACACATTTGCATGTTTTGAAAAAAACAATTTGGTATAAATTGTGTAAAAATGAACAAACAAATAATAAATAAATAAATACTCAAATAAGCTTAAATTTCTAGAACTTGACATAATTATGCTTTTATTATGCTTTCTTAAAACTGTTAAGAAATCATAAAAATAATCACAAATATTTTAGTCTATAATAAGCCCCATGTTTGTTTCTCTTTACATGTCCAGCAAAGGGATCATCATATTTGGAGGTCCAAGAAATGAAAAAGTTTAAAACCCCTGGTTTCACTGACAGTTTGACTGTAGTTTGACTAGATTTATTATTTAGTAGCTTGAAGCAGTTTTAAAGTAGCTTCACCAACACCGTAAATTTGGATCAGTGTGTGAACCCTATTGCTGTTTGTTGGCTCAGTGTGAACCAGCCTATAAATACAATCTTTAAACCATCAGTAAATCTGACAGGTTCATCTTTCTCAAGAGACCGAACAAACCACATAAACACACACAAAACCTCTTCCTCCAGCGCTGAAAACTACAGGTCTCTGTGCTCATGATTGTCCTCATAAAAGCAAACTTTACTGCCCTCAGCCACAGCATGTACTGCGTTTTTCTCAGCTGAAGAGATTCAGCTCCTTCAGCACTGACATGATGCAGTCATATTCGGATGGGACGAAGACATATTGTCCTGAGAGGATGTGTTTAGTGAATCTAGGCACAAGTGGGCCATTGAACCCAGACAGAAAGGGAAAAGCTGGCAAGCTGATGAGGTTTGGACTAGGTTGTCTATAATACCTGAAGAAAGCTAGCCGTTAGCATTCCCATTCATCAATGGAAGTGGCTTGGCTTGTGAAGAAACCGCCAGAAGTATGCGATTTCACGCTTTTAAGAACAGGAATCATGTGATATGCTACTTGCAAAAAACATTTTGTCAGGAATACACCATCAACCAGCAGCGGCCATGCTACCTAGCCAAAAGAAAGGAAAACCACACTCACAAACAAATACTAGAAATAATAATTCACACCCTAAATTCTCAGTTTTGAGTTGTTGGGTTGACCTCTGACCTTGTTGAGTGCCCCTATGCTGCGGGAGGAGGCGTCGGTGAAGAGCTTGCTATGTAGCAGCATGACTCGGGCGATGAGGTAGAGTCTAAGGAACATGGGTACAGACAGCACCATGTCTAGATCTGCCTCCGCCTGCGAGGGAGCGTAGGAGAAGGCCAGTCGCGCCCGCCACATGAACTTGAAGTCCCCCGGCACCGGGTGAACGGCTGAAACTATCAGCTCCAGTGCGATAAGCAGCACTCGCTCTATGGTCATGGCGATCCGCCAGTCGTCCGCACCATTGTCAATGACGAAGAGCTGAAGGGGAAAAGTCAGAATGGGAATGTTAAACGATGCAAATTGAGCAGAGTTTCCCAGCAAAGTTTCAATTTACATAATGGATATCAAATTTGCATTCAGTCTTTTAAAAGTGCTCGAGGGAACACGGCAGTCACTAGCTGTAACAATGACATAACACAAAGAAATAAAACCAAGCCACCATAAAAGCTTTATTAACTGTTCTTTTAATCTAACACCGTGTACAAATTAGATCCATTTGTGTAAAGCAATAAAAAGTACATGGAAGTTTTGTTCCAACATTTATTTATTTATTCATTTTACACAAGTGTGATATTTATAATAAAATATACAAAATAAAATAAAACAGTTTAATTTCATTGGTTGAAAATTCTGCTAAAATCCAAAAACCTAGAGAATTAGCATGATCTTGTGTTCCCTCAGGAGCTTCTAATACATTTTTTCATTTGAGGTATGGCTGTGTGCAATATATGTTGAACAAAATAATAATGTACTCATAAATTGTAATTTCATATCAAATGTATTCATAAATCAAAAATCACTATTCTAAAAACCAAACAGAAAATCCAGAAGGAACCCATGTGGATTTTAGTTCGTTAGTTAGGTAAGTAGGTAGGTAAGTAGGTAGGTAGGTAGGTAGGATGGATGGATGGATGGATGGATAGATAGATAGAAAGTGTACCTGTATATAGAGCTGATTAGCTTATAATCCTAAAACCCGAAAAAGAATTTGCATCACCATTTGTTCCCTTGAGAATTTATAATAAAAAAAAATAATTTGATGCATGCCTGTGTGTAATTTATACTGAACATAAACATTAATTTCAAATCATAAATGTATTCATAAATGAAAAAGCGCTATTCTAAAAACCCATTAGAAATTCCACAGGGAACCCAAGGCCCGAACAAAGCAAATTCTCTTCCGGATTTCAGGACCAAACAGCTCTATTAAATATAAAATACATTCTGATCGGCTAAAATCGTGTTGCGTCGCACAGTATTTTCGCTTTTAGCATGGACAGACAAATTGCTTGTCAAGTCGCGCCTCGCAGCAAATGAAAGAGGAAAAAAACTAAAGTCCAGTTGTGCAACAACTCAAGACCAACCATTCATCATCCATTTAATCAAAAACTTCAATTACAAATTAATTATTCAGGTTAGCTCATTAGAACAACTAATAAATAGAGCTGCCTTTCGACTAACTGAATGAGTAAAGTGTGTTCTCAGACGCAGCGCAGGAGGCAAAATGAGAGGGAAACAGATTGATGAGCCCACAATGAGAACACGCTCAGATAGTCATTTTATCCTGCCAGGAACGCCAAACAGATAGAGCAATAAGCAAACAGAATTCCGCTGGCATAATGTGCACTGACAGTTATAAGGCTCTCTCTCTCTTTCTCTCATTCCCTCTCCCAATGCAACTTCATGTCAGGCGGTATATCAGCAGAGCCTAACGACGGAACGGGAAGCTAATTGTGCTGGCTGGCGGCGTTAGATGTGTTTAATGTTAATTGTAAGTGTTAGATTGGCGAGGTTTGTTTAATTGATAAGCAGAAGGCAAGCAGGGTTTTCCCCACTGAGACATACACACATCCACACACACTCGCACACCCACAGGAGAGCTGCAAATGATTACACGGGAATCCTGAGAACTCATGAATGAAGTCGTATAGCTCTTCGGCGATATATCGCGCTTGCCTATATTCATCTCGAGGTTGCGCAACAGGTCTTCCTGGCATCCAATGAAATCGCTTTGTTTGTCTAATTGCTTGTGCATGTTTGTGTGTCTGACTCGGTGTGTGCGAAGGGCACGGTGCATGTTGTATGGCTGTAAAATGCGCATGGTTTTTTTTCTTTCTGGAAAAGCCAGCCTCGTCATGGTGACTGTTGCCTAGGCGACAACATCAAAGACCAGCCAAGCTTAATTAGGGTCCCCTGGTGAGAGAGGGAGAGAATGACTGTGTGTGTTTGTGTGTGTATGTGTATGCAAGCGCAAAAGAGAGAGAGCGTGAGGAAAGCGAGAGGGAGCGACATAGAAAGGAGGTGGAAGGCAGGGAAAGAAGCCGAGAAAGGGAATGAATGTGCAGGAAAAATACTCATGTGTAGGTGGGTGGAAGGAGAATGAAAGAGAATGTGTGAGTGTGTGTATGAGAGCGCATGTGAATCTGTGAGAGGCTTGTATGGATGGGTGTATGACTTATGAATAATGGTTGACCGATATGGGTTGTAATGACTGATACCATTGACATCTGCAGTGGACTGTGGCTGATTCAGTGTTGATTTATTGTGAATAACCCAGGAGAATGAGACGTAATACTGATGAAATGAAATAAATACTTATTTTACTCTGCATTAAAAAATATTTGAAGACAGATAAGATGGTGATTATTATTAGGTTAAATGTTTAAACATTTTATGAATATTAAATTATTCAAATCAGCACCTTTTCAGAATATTTTTAGCAAAGTTCACTATAGGTATTTGAAAATATTATTGTTACGGTTTTTAATGTATAAACATTTAATAAATATTAAATTGATGAAACACTTAATTCACACATTTTTTTCTCAAAATCAACTAAAAACAATTTAGAAATATCTTGTTTATTATTACAATGTTTATTCAACTTTTAAGAATCAATTAATCAATTATTAATTCAATTTAACATTAAATTGATTAAATTAAATAAAACACATATTTTCACATTATATTTAAACAAAATCCACTAAAATACTTGCAAAAGATCATATTTATTAAATGTTACATTTTTTTAATATTTTATGAACCTACACTCTAAAAAAATTTTTTTTTACCCAAATGCTGGGTTCAGCTTGTTGGGTCATTTTATTGGGTTATTTTTTATATTTTTACCCAGGTGCTGGGTTATTTTAACGCTGGGTTTAGCTTGTCTCTGATGAAATTTCTCAACAACGCAGCTGCTAAGAGCACGGGCTTTTTATCGCCACCGCCGATTTGGTGCTCTCTTTCGCGGAAATAAAGGTTTGTATATATTTTATTTCATTTATAAAGTCTTATTACTCCTTCATTTATTAAGTTGTCTTTTACGCAACGCAATGCAACATAAGGATGAGATATCAGTCAGCTGTGGTCGTTTTGCGCTGGAAACGCCTTTGCCTTGCATAACATAAATGGATTTTATTCGTTATAATACTGAGTGTAAATTAATTTGATGTTAAAATATGTTCTCTAATCTCAGTACTGTTTGTTTTTGGGCAGGTTTTGGAGTCAGTCACGCCATCTCTCAGCAACGAGTGAAACGCGAGGCCGTGGTCTAAAGTTCGCAGTTCCACTGTGAACAGCAGCCCTTCACCGGCTCAGATTTTGGCAACACACCGGCACGAGAATTAGCACTATTTGGATAAAAAGCGATTACAGAGAACGGTTGAATATACTTAAATTAAAATGCTACTTTTAAATGTGCCTTTTTTATTTCTAAAATGCTTGTTAAACGAGTTTAAATGTATGTAATATTGTAAACTATGCTGTATTCACCCAAATAAATTCAATTTGTCTTGTATTTTGTCCATGGGTGTTCTTGCTTAATAATAAATGTTCATCTTTTGATTATTGCTGTTGCCTATAGTAATTCTGTGTGTGATTTTTAATTTCCAGCCCATTTAAGCCAGCAATATAATAATTTTTAAACAATAGATGACTTAAATTAAACAACCCAGCATGGTGGGTAAAAACATTTAACCCAACCAGCTGGGTCAAAATAACTCAGCATGTGTTCTGTCCAATATTTACCCAGCGCTGGGTTGCCAAATAACCCAAGTTGGGTTGTTTTTAACCCAGCATTTTTTAGTGTACTAACCTAATTGTTCAAATCACCACTGAATATTTACTCAAAATTCACTAAAAATATTTTAGACAGATAATGGTTATTAAATATTAAAATGGTTAAACGTGTAATAAATATGAAATAATAAATAAGCAATAATTAATAAAAAACAATGTTTAATTAAGTTAAGCTCAACATAATATTTGAAAACAGATCATGTTTATTAAATGTTAAAATGTTTAAACATTAAATATATTATTTAAACATTAAATAACATATAATTAACAAATAAACCAATGTTTAGTAATGTTACTCAACATAATTTGTCAAAAAATAGTTATAAATGCCCAAATATCAATTCACAACAACCAAATATTGGCTCAAAACAGTCAAATATCATTCTATGTAGCTGTTTATTACTAATTATGGCTGCTTCCATAATTTCAAATATTTCCTGAAAATGGTCACATTCTTTATCAGCATAAAATGATTCTTAGTTCTGTAAGCTGTGCATTTATGAGTAATCGTGGGAATGTTCCATGTAACTTTGAGGACAAAAAAAAGACATTAAAAGCATTAAAATCTCACTTTTCTCCCTCATCATCTCTTCCTTTCCTCCTCCGCACGTTACTCCTAATTCATCTCTCCGCTACCTCGCCCCCCCACCCCCCCACCCATCCTGTCGTTCTTTTTCGGGCCAAATCGCCACCAGGATATGCTGAATAATTAAATTCCATTAGTGAAGGTAATCTGTCAACATGAGTGACTGAACCGAGCTGCCTCCCTAAACCCATCAGAGAGAGAGAGAGAAACCCAGAACCTCCCAACAAACGAGGGCCAGAGCCACTTAGGAAAAATTAGGAAGGAAGGAAGGATGAATAGGAGAGCAGACAGCGAAATGAAGGACGAGAGAAAGAGAAAAATGCAGAGGTTAGGAAAACGGGACACTCCAAGAGGGAGACAGCGGTTGAAAGAGGAGAGAGAGGGGAAGAGTGAAGCAGAGCGAGAATAATAGTGTCTGTTTTGTTGTTTTGCCCTGTCAGAGATGAACACCTTTGTTATGATAATGGAATTATAAGTCACACACATACACACCGCACACAAACAAATGCTTACATACATACTAATTCAGATCAACTCACTTCCTCATAATCACAAGTCCAGGCAAACATTGTGCCATTTTCTTCCTGTCTTTTATCATTGTTGCTTGTCAGATTGTATGATATGACCCCAGTGAGATCTTAAGTAAAAGTGAAGGCAGACATAAACTGTCTTCATGTCAGAATATATGATGTACAGTTCTGCAGACTTTTGTCACAACTGACAGCTTTGACTGGGCAGTTTCAGTCCATTCTGACATCCTTACATACAAAAAACTCAGATGGTACCATACAAACCCTGGCAAACCCTTAATGTTGGGTATATTTCATAGAAATGAGTGAAACAAGTACACTCAAGGTTTTGACTGTATGATACACTATCATAAGTATATGATATCAGTATCATAATGTGAGGGGAATGTTTATTGACAATTAATTGTTGTTGTTACCTAAAACTAAAACAAACAAAAAAAAGTTTCATTAATATAAATAAAGCTGTAATAAAATAAAATGTGACCCTGGACCACAAAACCAGTCTTAAGTTGCACAGGTATATTTGTAGCAATAGCCAACAATACATTGTGTGGGTCAAAATTATTGATTTTTCTTTTATGCCAAAAATCATTAGGATATTAAGTAAGGATTATATTCCATGAAGATATTTTGTACATTTCCTACAGTAAGTGTATTAAAACTTAATTTTTGATAAGTAATATGCATGGCTAAGGACTTCATTTGGATGGCTTTAAAGGTGATTTTCTCAATATTTAGATTTTTTGCACCCTCAAATTCCAGATTTTTAAATAGTTGCATCTTGGCCAAATATTGTCCTATCCTAACAAACCATACATCAATGGAAAGCTTATTTATTCAGCTTCATTCCAGATGATGTATAAATCTCAATTTTGAAATATTTACCCTTATGACTGGTTTTGTGGTTCAGGGTCACACATATAAATAATAGATGGAAAAACTAACTGAAATACAACTATCTGAAATAAGTTAAAGTTGAAGAACTAAAATGACTAAAACCAAAACTGAAAAAATGTAAAGCTAAATTGAAATAGTAATAAAAATTACAAAAGCAGATAAAAAAAATTGCTAAAAGTTGAAAAGTGAAAATTTTAAAATAAACCTAATTCATAATATTAATAAATACTGTAAAGCATATAAATAACACAAACATTATGTTAATAACCTTAAAGGGATAGTTCACCCAAAAATTAAAATTCTGTCATTAATTACACATTCTCATGCCGTTCAAAACCCATAAGACCTTCATTCATCTTCAGAACACAAATCAAAATATTTTTGATGAAATCCAAGCTTTTTCTGACCCTGCATAGACAGCAACTGAAGATGAACAGGTTTGGAACGACATGAGGGTGAGTAATTAATGACAGAATTTTCATTTTTGGGTGAACTATCCCATTAATAACTTCTGTGATGATGCAAACACCAGGCAGCTAAATGTCCTGCTAAATAGTTTTTTTTTTTTTTTTACCCTATGCACCAGAGAATCTGCTGAGCCAAAAACATTAAAACAATACATACATACATATACACACACACACACACCACATCAAGTACATGATCTGGGTAAAAACCAGGTGTAAATACCCACATAGATAAGAAAAAGCCACCAGGCGTCTTAGCAGCAGTCACACTGCAGGACTGTGATACAAAATATTTGACCATGTCAGACTCAGGCTGAAATTCATCGTAAAGGCAATTAATCGGCCGTCGGTAAGCATGTCACGCCAAACGATCCGAGACTATCAATTTTGCCCTATGGCGAATCTTTTATGATCCCTGAAATTTGTTGAAGAACGAAACCATGGCAAAAAATCAACCGGCTTAAGACGACCTAGGAAAAATCAAGAGAACAGCAGGTAACTCCAATCAACTCAGATTACCACTGAGGAAGGCCCAAAATACTCCACACTACAGAATACAGACACACACAGGCTAAATAAGTAGGGAAATCTGCCTGCGGTGCTTTTAAAAGCAGCTTGGAATTCCCTCTGTTTAAAATAAATACATTTATATGCACACTTTCTCTCTCGCACATACGCACAACCTCCCATGTGTGTAGCCAGTAGCAAAAACAGCAGGAAAGCCCTGCAGTTTCCACCAACCTACAACTCTCACACAATGAAACTGAGAGATGGGGTGTGCTATCACAGTGCTTTCGCAATGTTCTGGAAACGTTCCTCTGTCGTTCCATTGTCAGAACCACCCATGCTGTCAGTTAAAAGCCCTACTTGTGCATTAGCTCCTTCATGTCAGAGCAGAGGAGCTGTACTGCGTGGTTAATACTACGGTAACCTCTCAGCTCTAAGTACAGGACTGTCACTGACACCTCATTGCTTCTCCAGAACCCTGAGGTGATCTCCTCTACATTAGCATTCTGCTTACGCTTTGCTAACCTATGCTTTTTCTTCAACATTCAGCTCAACATTTTGCTGCTTCCTTTAAAAAAAAAATTGTATTGTAACCGGAGAGTTGGCAAATTTCATTGGTTTTTATTTTTGTCAACATCAAGATTTTAGGGGATAATTTATAGAGTAGTGCGACAATACATACAGGTGCATCTCAATAAATTAGAATGTCGTGGAAAAGATAATTTATTTCAGTAATTAAACTCAAATTGTGAAACTCGTGTATTAAATAAATTCAATGAACACAGACTGAAGTAGTTTAAGTCTTTGGTTCTTTTAATTATGATGATTTAGGCTCACATTTAACAAAAACCCACCAATTCACTATCTCAACAAATTAGAATATGGTGACATGCCAATCAGCTAATCAACTCAAAACACCTGCAAAGGTTTCCTGAGCCTTCAAAATGGTCTCTCAGTTTGGTTCACTACGACTGCTGATCTGACAGTTGTCCAGAAGACAATCATTGACACCCTTCACAAGGAGGGTAAGCCACAAACATTCATTGCCAAAGAAGCTGGCTGTTCACAGAGTGCTGTATCCAAGCATGTTAACAGAAAGTTGAGTGGAAGGAAAACGTGTGGAAGAAAAAGATGCACAACCAACCGAGAGAACCGCAGCCTTATGAGGGTTGTCAAGCAAAATCGATTCAAGAATTTGGGTGAACTTCACAAGGAATGGACTGAGGCAGGGGTCAAGGCATCAAGAGCCACCACACACAGACGTGTCAAGAAATTTGGCTACAGTTGTCGTATTCCTCTTGTTAAGCCACTCCTGAACCACAGACAACGTCAGAGGCGTCTTACCTAGGCTAAGGAGAAGAAGAACTGGACTGTTGCCCAGTGGTCCAAAGTCCTCTTTTCAGATGAGAGCAAGTTTTGTATTTCATTTGGAAACCAAGGTCCTAGAGTCTGGAGGAAGGGTGGAGAAGCTCATAGCCCAAGTTGCATGAAGTCCAGTGTTAAGTTTCCACAGTCTGTGATGATTTGGGGTGCAATGTCATCTGCTGGTGTTGGTCCATTGTGTTTTTTGAAAACCATCGTCACTGCACCCGTTTACCAAGAAATGTTGCTTCCTTCTGCTGACCAGCTTTTTAAAGATGCTGATTTCATTTTCCAGCAGGATTTGGCACCTGCCCACACTGCCAAAAGCACCAAAAGTTGGTTAAATGACCATGGTGTTGGTGTGCTTGACTGGCCAGCAAACTCACCAGACCTGAACCCCATAGAGAATCTATGGGGTATTGTCAAGAGGAAAATGAGAAACAAGAGACCAAAAAATGCAGATGAGCTGAATGCCAGTGTCAAAGAAACCTGGGCTTCCATACCACCTCAGCAGTGCCACAAACTGATCACCTCCATGCCACGCCGAATTGAGGCAGTAATTAAAGCAAAAGGAGCCCCTGCCAAGTATTGAGTAGATATACAGTAAATGAACATACTTTCCAGAAGGCCAACAATTCACTAAAAATGTTTTTTTATTGGTCTTATGAAGTATTCTAATTTGTTGAGATAGTGAATTGGTGGGTTTTTGTTAAATGTGAGCCTAAATCATCACAATTAAAAGAACCAAAGACTTAAACTACTTCAGTCTGTGTGCACTGAATTTATTTAATACACGAGTTTCACAATTTGAGTTGAATTACTGAAATAAATTAACTTTTCCACAAGATTCTAATTTATTGAGATGCACCTGTATATCTCAGTACTTCAGTGCTTGAGCACTCGTGGCTCGGATTTAACACCGTATTATTGGAGTCCAGTCCTTCAGGTTCACACAGGATGTGAGACGAAGTGCAACAGAATGAAACAACACAGTTTTACAAACCCCAATAAACACTGCGATGCTATGTTATGTTATTAAAGAACTATATTATTTTTATATTACAGCAGTGCAATAATGATAATTTTGTGTAAACTGTAAATAATTAATGCAAAATAAAAGCTCCTGCAATAATGACACATCCACACTATTATAGAGGTATATTGTGATACTAATTGGTATCTTGATAATTTAGCTGGTATTGTACTGTGAAACACAAAACAAATGTACATGACAACCCTAGTTTTTTAGGAAAAGGGTTTTTCATAAATTTCATGTCAAGATCAACATGTCATAAATGTTAAATCGGGACATGTTTTTATTTTTTGTCAATTTAATTGAATAAAATGTTAAATTTTTAATTGCATTTATAAATTTAACGGTTAAATTATAAACGGTTTAAATTTGCTGAATGTTTCTAATAGGCAGTTTAAAGGTGCAGTAGGAGATCTTGGAAAATGCTAACTTTAGCAGGTTCCCTTGTTACAACTTAGCCCATATAGCATAATGCTATTGGGGCATGTTGTCACATTATATAAACTGTCTTTTTTCCTGGTCAGCAACAGTGAAAATGTTCAATAGACTCTAAGATGCATGTACATAGGGATACTGGGTTTAAAAAATAACCCTATTCTGAGAACTATTAAATGAAGTAAATCATACGGCAACCTGAGTCTTCATTATAACAGCTTGCTGAAAACAAGCTGATTTTTACAGTAAAAAGGGTGTTTTTTACATATTGAGAAATTTTAACCAAAGTATGTTATAGACTTTTCATTAAGACCCTAAAGAATCATATCAACTTGTGGAAAATATGACACCCCCTTTAACACACCCCTTTGCCAAAATATACCTAATAAGTTAATATAGTTCTTTCCAAAAAGAATAACGTTAGTGCCATTCCTTAACTTCTCTTGATAGATAGAGCATACGCCGGTTATAGTAGAGTATTTTCCCTGGTGTAGTTCCATGGCTAGAATGTCCAATAGCTCGACTCTGCAACTTGCTGTCTCCGATTAAGCAATTGAGGTGTTTTGTTGTTGGATGTAATAATGAATATAGCAGTTGTCATTTACTCCCGACATCTGAGCCGCTGAAGACGCAGAGGATTAACGTAACTTTCATTTTTGAAAGGAATGCGATGATCCCGATCTGCTGAAATGCGTCTATGTTCGCGTAAATCATTCGTGATCCAGCTTCATCTACAGAAGAAGTGAGTATAAGGGTTTTTATGAATCTTTGCAAATCGCCTTTCCTAATATTTGCTAGTTAGCTAAGTTTTGCGGCTGAAGTTTACAGTCTGATGGACTAAAATGGACTAAAACTAAAACAGCTTGCTGAAAACAGAGCTGATTTTTACAGGTTAAAAAGGGTGTTTTTTACACTACCATTGAGAAATTTTAACCAAAGTATGTTATAGACTTTTCATTAAGACCCTAAAGAATCATATCAACTTGTGGAAAATGGGCATCCGATGACCCCTTTAACACACCAAACTTTGTTGCCAAAATATACCTATAAGTTAATATAGTTATACTTTCCAAAAAATTGCTTTAGAACTCTTTTATCATGCCATTCTGCTTAACTTCTCTTTTTTGATAATGATAGAGCTACGATATTATGAAGTTATAGTAAATAGTATTTTCTAGTATTTTGGTGTAAACTATAATTTCCATGGTAAATTTCCAATAGCTAACCAATGCAACTTGCTGTGAAATTCTTCATCAATAATTTATCCTTTTAAATAGTTTTCTACCAGGTCTCATGTTGTGTCACTTACCTAATACATGAACTCAAATGCACTGCATGTTAAGTCTCCAAGGGCCAAACAGCTTCAAAAAGCTCATCATAGAAACCACTCAAGCAAAACGTTTCTAGAATCAGTCCAACCTTGAACTAAAGATAATTAAAAAATTGGCTTCAAGTAATACTGGTGATTCACCAAATTCTTTAATAGGTCTTAGCTAAAGCTGTACAGCCATGAATCATTTTTAATATGGCTCTACAGGAGCCAAGCAGTTCGCAAACTTTAGCCAAGGATGAAGCTTGTTGGCTCTCAGGAAGAGATGCACTCACATTAACACGTACACCTGAGTTCAAACGCTACCTTAGAGGCACTTTCAACCATATGGGCAAAGTGGATTTTGACTGAACTGAAAATAAAAATTGGTTCCATTGAGAGATTCACAGGATAGTTCACCCAAAATTAAAAAATCTGTCATCATTTACTCGCCCTCATTTCAAAATCTGTGTGACTTTCTTTATTCTGTAGAAAAAATATATATATATTTTGAAAAATATCTCAGTGGGTTTTTAATGAATGTCAATGGAGTCCAGTGTTGTTTGTTTTGGACCCCATTGACTTTCATTGTCTTGGCCAAAACAGTAGAAACATTCTTTAAAATATCTTCTTTGCATTCCACACAAGAAAGAAAGTCATGCAGGTTTGGAACAACATGACAGAATATTTATTTTTATATGAACTATTCCTTTAAGTTGTCAGATAATTTATCGATACCCTCTTAAATGGCTACCTTTGTAAATTTGGGAATGAAGTAGGAACAGTCATTCCAGTCTCATTCCTCTCTGTCTCTCTCCTCAAAAACATCCCTAATCAACACCTACTCACATCATGTTTTTATCTCCTTTAAACTGTCGATACACAAAAACACACACATACATACACACACAGACAATCTATGTCCAGGAAAGAGCTGCCTAAGTCTGACTCACACACAGGAAGAGAGTCTCATCACCACGGAAACACTTGCATAACGTAGAGCGTACATGAGAAACTTCTCAATCCAGTGAAATGAATGAAACACAGTCTGCACCTTTACCCAACCACACAAACGGAAAGCAAAACAAGTGCCGACGCTGTATATCTGTGTGTGTGCTCGACAGCAGCAGCTTAAAAGAGTCTGAAGCAGACAAATAATTCACAGACTCACAGACAGAGGGGGCAAGGGAAGGTTGAATGAAGGTAAAAATACAAGCAGAGAGAGAGAGAACAAACAACTCAACATGTATCTAAAGGGGAAGAGTGAGGAAAACCGTCAGGGAAAAAAACACAATGAACTGATTTGAGCAGAGAGAGAAGAACAGGCATAATTTGATAGAGGGAGCGTTAGACAGTGAAAGAGTGATGGGGTATATTACAAAGTGGGAGGAATACACAGAGATGAAGTGAAAACAAGGGAGAACATGCTGTTTGCATGTGTGAGCTTGTAATAATATTCTGCTGGATAAATGTGTGAACTGATTTCACCCTGTAAAGAAACACACACATTTGCTTGTTATATATATATATATACACACACACACACACACAGTAATATTGTAAAATAACTGTTTGAATATATTTTAAAATCCAATTTATTCCTGTGATGGCAAAGCTGAATTTTCAGCAGTCATTACTCCAATCTTCACTGTCACAAGCTATGTTTCCATCTACCTGTTTTTATATGCATTTTGAGGTATCGCATCAGAAACGAGTGATGGAAACACCAAATTTCGGGGGGAAAAATCCCTTAATTCGCAAAAGGTTTTTACGCCCGCTTGAGGTGGTTTTTGACGAATAATGGGAGATGGAAACACATTTTGTAAATAAATTCCTCCTTGCACATCAATAAAGTCATGTGACTTAGCGCTATGGGACGGCATAACCTGACTAACCAGCGGACCGATCTCGTTGCGCAGCATCTGAAATGTTGTTATGGTGTTTTCTTAAATGCTCAAGCAAAATCTAAATAATTTATAATTTAGATAATTTCATCTCTGTGTATTCCTCCCAATTTTTCAGTAAATTTCTGTATAATTGCCTCCCAGAACTGTCTTACACGACTGCATTCCCAAACAGCGGGCATCCACCTCTGAACGAAATGACCACATTTATTGTTTCGTCTACTCAATTTGAGGTGCAAGTAATTTATTATATATGAAAATCATTATATTCAGTGGCTTCTTCTAGTTTTCTTAGTGATATTTAGTGCCAGTTTATCAAGAAGGGACAATTTTGTTCTCTTTGACTCATTGGATGCTGCTTATTCGCAAATGTTTTAAGCGATATTCCAATTTTGCGCATAAGTTAAATTTGTAACTTTGGATGGAAACCCGGTTACAGTGATCCTTCAGTAATCAATTATGTGCTGATTTGCTTCTCAAGAAACATTTATTATTATTATTAATCTTGAAAACAGTTGTGTACATTTTTGTTCAGGATTTTTTTGATGAATAAAGTTCAAAAGAACAGCGTTTATCTGAAATAGAAAGCTTTGTTATTTATTTTTTTTGTGAAAAAAATATAAAAAATTAAATAACTGTATTCTATTTTAATATATTTTAAAATGTAATTTATTACTGTGATGGCAAAGCTGACTTTTCAACAGCCGTTACTCCAGTCTTTATTGTCACATGATCCTTCAGCAAATCATTCTGATTTCTGCTTAAGGAACATTTCTTATTATTATAATTGAAAAATATGTTGAAAATAGCTATGCTACTTAAAAATATTTTGAGAGACCATGATACATTGCATTTATTTAAAACAGAAATATTTGTGTAAATGTAAACAATGTAAACGATTTAACTGTCACTTAAGACCAATGCATTAATGCACCTGAGTAATTTCTTGTAGTGTATATTTTGTGATTTGATTAAGTTGACTGAGTAATTATCCATCCCTCATTTTTGGCTTCTAGAAGATAAGGAGACTTTTTTCATGGGCAGACGCTTATCTTATTCCTATGGTGCAGACAGATAGCAGCCGAAGTGAGACGAGGCAAAGTAAAAGCACAGGATACCACTCTGAAAATGTTTCCTGTTACGTCACTGCTTAACTTCAATGATGGGAGCCAGCAGAACGGGTAGTGGGCACAATCCCATAATACTGCCCCTAATATGGGCCGCTGGACCGAGAGCTGTCTCTGCACACAGTGTCCCAGTGTCATCCCAGAGAATGCTGCTGCCCTCGAATGCCCATGTCCCATGATTCAACACTGCTCAAAGCAAATATTTTAACTATTAATTAACTACAAATTTTATTATGGAGTTGCATTTTGTGGCTGTTAAAGAGAGTGAAACACACTGGAAAGATATAATAGAGACCCCAGGAACGTACATTACAAAAGCAAACGTGAAAAGTGTTGTTGACATTTTAAGTATAGTGAGTCGTACAGTCAGTTTAACTGTACCTATATTACATAAATAAATTGTACAACATATAACAAATATAACACACATATAACATACTGTACAAGTCAAAAGTTGTGTGTCGGTAAGGTTTTCTGTTTAAATATAAATCTTAAAATGTAATTTATTCATAAGATGGCTCAGCAGCCATTACTCCAATCTTAAGTGATACTATAGAAATCATTCTCATATGATGACTTGATCTCATATGAATCATTCTCATATGATGCTCAAGAAACATTTCTTATTTCTCTCAAAGTCAAAATGGTTTATGTGAAATTTTTTAAAAAAATTCATGAGTTGAAAAATTCAATGGAAGAAAAAATCAATGGAAACTCCTTTCCATGATAGATTTACAGAACAAATGTGTGCATGTGTGTTTATGCTAATATTGGAAATGAAGAGGATTATTCGTGTATTCATTGATAAAAGGGCAGACAAGCTCCTTTCTCAAGTAACTGTCAAACAGTCACAAAATGACTCACACTCAGGAACAAACAGACCCAAAAATATCATAAATACTAAACGTCTCAAAGAAGTTTGTGTCTGTATGAAGGAAAGACAGAGAGCTTAAAGGGAGTTGAAAGTGTCACTGTGTGTGTGTGTGTGTGTGTGTGTGTGTGTGTGTGTGTGTGTGTGTGTGTGTGTGTGTGTGTTTGGCTACTGAGGCTGCTGTGAGCGGCTTTCCACTGCTAACCTTCCTATTAGCATAATGTTAATGAGCGGTTGAGTTCAGCTCCCCTTGCTGAGGGCAACAGCCTAAAACAGCATTACTCATCTGTTCTGCATGCCACACTAAAGGGAGGAGGATGTAAACAAAAACAAACAAATAAATAAATGTTGAATGTGATTTTTCCTACTGTTTTTCTGCATTTTTTTATTTTTGACACCATCACAATGTAACAAGCAGACTAATGTGATAGACAGAGGCGAGAGATACTGACTATAATCAAAAATATGGTTATTTTTATTTTTTTTGTTTTACACGTGATGATGTGTATCTATTTGCAGCAGTCTTTGAGTGAGATGTAGGCCTACTGAACCGGTTATTTCAATTAAATTAGCATTAAGGGGTCTCTTGGAGGTTGCTCACTTACAAAAAAGCACTGTCAAGTTACCATGGTATAGTGATGTTTCAAATGTCATTTTTATTTAACCACTGTACTGAATGATTATCATTGAAGTATTTCATTGAATACCTCAGTACTAGTGTGATTCCAAAAAGTGTGGTAATACCTAAGTTTTGGTGCTTTTTGTTCAGTCTAGTTACGGTCACATTAGCTAAAGTTCAGCAAACTGTTGTGACTAAAAAGTCAATAGTGTAGTTAGGAAGAGTGTGAAGCAAAGCTCACACAAAAGTCATTTTCAAACCAAACATATTTCTGCGAAATATTCTGTGAATCTGTGTGACCAATCTGAACCAGTTGCGAAATCTGCATGGTCAAATCTTGCACCCTTACATGAAATTACTCTCTTCTTATTTAACAGTGGTAAAATGGTTCGCACCTTAACAATATACACTATTGTGAGATGATTATTTGTGTTTACCTGCACCTCTCGAGCATGGTAAGCGATGATTAGTCCAAGAAGAATGACGGTGGAAAGGCTGATAAGACACTTCAACGCCAGTGAATACATGGAGCTCTGTAAAACATATGCAAATAATGTTATTAGCACATTCATCATTATTTTTACAAATAAATATTTGCTAACCCTGTGTGTTTAATTATAAATAAATAAAATAAAGAGATAGTCAAAAATGAAATGTCTTGCATTATGTCCTTCCAAACTCATGTGACTGACTTGATGCTACAATATGAGAAATTCTGAAAACTTTTTTTTCTTCATGCAATTTCAGTGAATGGGGACTGGAGTTTTCAAGCTTCAAAAGGATGCAAAAGCACCAGACGCATCATAAAAATGATCCATATGACTTCTGAAGTCATACGATAGATCTGTGTGATGAACAGATGGAAGTTTTTAATCATGTGATAAAATGTCCTGCAATGAGATCAGATCAGGGACTGTCAGATGTTACTTTTCTCATGAATAACAACTGGAATTTCACACAAAACTATCATGTGGCATCAGAAGATCTGGAATAAACACTACTGTTCAGTGGTGTGGGGACAGTAAGTTTTTTTTTTTTTAAATGAACACTTATTTAGCAAGGATGCATTAAATTGATCAAATGTGATGACAGTAAAGACATTTATAATGTTGCAAAATTTCTATTTCAAATAAATGCTGTTCTTTTGAACTTTCTATTTCTATTAATCTTGAAATAAAGCATCATGATTTCAACAAAAACGCACCACAACCGTTTTCAACATTGATAATAATAGGAAATAATTCTTAAGCAAATCAGCATATTAGAATGATTTCTAAATGATCATGTCACAATGAAGACTGGAGTAATGTTGCTGAAAATTCAGCTTTGCCATCACAGGAATACATTACATTTAAATATACTAAAACTAAAAAACAGTAATAAAACTTTTTCACTATTTCACTGTATTTTTGCCCAACAAATGCAGCCTTGGTGAGAATAAGACATAAAAAACATACAAATTCATGGGCCTTTTCTGACCTCTTCGAAGCTTGACAGCCCCACTCCTCCTCATTCACTATCATTATGTTATAAAATGTGATATTGTTAAAAAAAATTACCTTTTGTGTTCCACAGAAGACAAATAGTCCTACTGCTTTGGAATGACACGAGGATGAATAAATGATGACAGAACATTCATTTTTAGGTCAACTATCTCTTTAAATAAGAAAAGAACAGCACAATCACAACATGTGCATCTGTGCCATATAGTCTGCCAAGATATTTTTAGTGTCTTTTTATAATCTATGGATTACATGCACATCACTTCCAATCACACCATACACACACAATGTCATGGTTGCTCAAATGTGTGTCTGCCTGTGTGTGATTGCAGGGATCTCAACTTGACACCTAGAAATACACTACTACCTGCTGCACTCATCACAGTTTTCATTTAACACACACACACACACACACACACACACACACACACACACACACAGCTTGATTAAACTCTCGCCTGACTGAAAAGCAAAAGTTTTAAATTGTTTCCAGCCTGAGCCTCGATGATGTCCAGCTGAACCACACACATTATTAGATTGGCCACCCGTGGGTCTAATTTAAGGCTCTGTCCTGGAAGCATTATTCTACATGGACAGACAGAAGGAGGCGTCTGGGGGACCCACAGCTCCTTAAACAGTCTCTCACTCTCACACTGACACACACACATATATAAATACATAGGGCTCCTAACTAGATCACATACACACTGTACCCATCCAGGGGCTAACAGCTTATCAATACA
Source organism: Schizothorax lantsangensis (assembly GCA_027422415.1). Taxonomy (NCBI): domain Eukaryota; kingdom Metazoa; phylum Chordata; class Actinopteri; order Cypriniformes; family Cyprinidae; genus Schizothorax; species Schizothorax lantsangensis. The sequence continues at coordinate 19,215,123 of CM049850.1, read as the reverse complement.
GCAACTGCTGTGTTTCAGTCTCTGTCAGGCTTCCAAACGAGTCTTAGAGATGATTTTCTCTTATAGGTGGAAAGACTGATTGGCCCTATAAGCTCAACGTGATTTATCCGAACAGGATATGTTCCTTCATCAGCGTCACTGATGGTCCTGAAACAACATCAGGGATTCTGGTCATGTCGGTTATTGTTAAAGCCGTCCGGAAAACTAACTTTAATGCACAAAAAAAAAAAAAAAAAAATGCACAGACATTAATGCGAATGCACAGGTGAACCTGAACTAAGGTACAAGCTAGTCAGAATGCATAACTCACATCGTGAATAAGCCGTTTCTGTAACAACAAACCACACATAATGAAGCATCCATAACAGTCATAGAAATAAAGAGAATCATATGCATGACGCATTAAGAATTCACAACACTAACTTCTAAAAAGTAGGGTTAGGTTAGGTTAGATTACTTCATTTATACTCGCAGGTAAATTTGTTTTGCAGTAAAATGATAATGACATCCATTCTTGACACAATTTCAAAACACATAAAACATAATATAACACAACAAAATAACAATAACATTATACATGATACAAGTGCTCAAGACTCTACCACTCAGAAACGTATCATAAATTGTATAAATTTATATTATTAGATAAATCCTATAGCTATAAAATACTAATACTAATACTTAATAATGCTAAATAATAATACTAAAAATACTTAATTATTATCATTATAGGCTGTTATTTCAAGAGCAATAAGGACAATTTTACTGTCTTATGCTAATAAATATTTTAAATGTTTGATACATTTTTCAAAATTGACACATTTATGTCATTTTCCACACATTTTATCTTTGTAACTGAAATGATATACCAATTCAATAAAATAAAATGGACAATAATTAAATTATTTATATAATTAATAATATATTACAATAAAATTTAAAAGTTTTTTAAATCATAATTTACAATATAATAATGCAAAATAATGTAAAGTAATTATATTATATTATATTACATTACAAACAGTTTCACCTTCTGTGGATCCAGTGCATATTTAATAAGAAAGGGAGAGAGACCCTGGCCTGGTCCTTTTGTAATGAGCACTGCTGTGACATATTGACTAAATTAAAAGGAAATTTCTATGAACTACTGAAAAAAAAAATAATATAAAAAATGTGAGCCTTGAAATGAAAACATGTCATATCAGACATCACACAAAGTTGAGAGAGATCTTTACTGGAGGCTTTTTGTTGAGGATGCTAACTATATTTAATGTGTATGTGGTCATGAAGGTCAGAACTTCAATCTCGCTCTCCTCTCACTTTCCCTCAGCCTCTCTTCTTGCTCTCCCTGCATGACAGAGTTTGTTCTTCTTTTTTTGATGATGTGTTACCATCCTACTAAATGAGTCCTCCTTGTCTGTGACATGACTATCATAGCTCATGTTATATATAAGTGTGTGAACAGAGAGTATGATGACCAGACTCATGGCTAGATTAGCAGTTATTGATCCAGGTCATGATGGACACCATGCAGAGCTAATAGGCTTTCTGAGCTCCATTAACTCCATCAGCATTCTCTCGCATGCTCAAAATATTCCTTTCATTTCTCCTCCATCTATTCAGCATCCTCAGTTTACTTCTCCCTGGTCCTTTCATAAACACCGAACAAATCTGCTCTGACGTCTGAATACACAGTCATCTTCAAGCCTTCTGTCTGTCACGAACACGCTCGCGCACAAACACACGCACACATTCGCAGTTGAATGTACCGCCACAAATGCACACAGTCATCTGTGATTCTAATGTAATTACTTCCTCTTGTTTCAATTTCTTCATTTACTGCTGATGTTGGGTGAAGTGACTCACTTGAAAAATCTCAAATACAAGTCACATACAAACGTGTGCACACACGGAACGAGAGATTTTTTCAGATCCTGACACACAAACAACACTCACAGCTTAACCACAAGAGGAAGGATGGCAGGTTCACACACACAAGCTCAAAGATAAAACAAGCATGACACAAAAATCCTTCAGGAATATTCTGATATTCAAGACCAGAGAAAATATAAGGGGGAAGAGATGGAACAGCCGATTGCCTTTTTGATATAGTTTGTTTATATACATTAGCTGGACTAGCTAGCCTTAAAGGGATACTCCACTCCAAAATGAAAATTTGGTCATTTATCACTTACCCCCATGTCGTTCCGAACCCGTAAAAGCTTCGTTCGTCTTCAGAACACAATTTAAGATATTTTGGATGAAAACTGGGAGGCTTGTGACTGTCTCACTGACTGCCAAGTAAATTACACTGTCAAGGTCCAGAAAAGTATGAAACACATCGCCAGAATACTCCATCTGCCATCAGTGGTTCAATCTTAACATTATAAAGCGACGAGAATACTTTTTGTACGGAAATAAAACAAAAATAACGACTTTATTCAACAATTAGGCACCATAACATCTCCTCTGTGTCAGCGTAGCGCCATTTTGGAGATTATCCCCTGGACGCAAACAGCGTACACTCTTCTGTGTCAGCCTCGACACAGGGATGCGTCTTTACGTCAATTTACGCTCTGATTTGAACACAAACAGCGCACCCTTGTGGCCCGGCTGTTACAGAAGAGTGTATGCATTTTGCGTCCAGGGATTAATCTCCAAAATGACGCTACACTGACACAGAGGAGACGTTATGGTGCCTAATTGTTGAATAAAGTTGTTATTTTTGTTTTATTTCAGTACAAAAAGTATTCTTGTCGCTTCATAATGTTACGATTGAACCACTGATGGCAGATGGAGTATTCTGGCGATGCTTTTCATAATTTTCTGGACCTTGACAGTGTAATTTACTTGGCAGTCAATGGGATAATCACAAGACTCCCGGACTTCATCCAAAATATCTCAAATTGTGTTCTGAAGACAAACGAAGCTTTTACGGGATCGGAACGGCATAAGGGTAAGTGATAAATGACCGAATTTTCATTTTGGGGTGGAGTATCCCTTTAAGAAATAGCATTTTTAGCATTATTTGAGCTAAAGAAGCTACATTTATGATAGGCTACTATCAGTGCCAAATGTCATTGCTGATTTGAGTTATATATTTAATGTGTTATTTAAATGTAATGTGATGTACACTGTAAAAAAATGATGACTAAGAGTGCTAAGATGGCGCCGGTGTACGTGGCATGCCGTCTGGCCTCTCTGCTACTTTGTGTTGTCTCCGTTTTTCTATCCGTGTCGAACTGCTACTCCCCTCTGGTCTATGATCGCCAGTTACTTCTGGATATTAAAGACTCTGTTGTGACCACCTATAACTCAGAGTTAGCAAGCTCTGTGGTTAGATCACAATCATGTTTTCCAAACTTTATCTTGGATATTCCTGATTATCTGCGCAGATGGCATCCTGATATTTCCCGGAGAAAGCATCGCAGGAGACGCGGGAAGCGCGGAGGGGTTGCTGTCAAACTGAAAATTGAGTTGCGCACGGGCCGCGTTTCCAGCTTCTTCCGTATGACGCGGAACTTAGGCGGTGGCCGCTGTGCTGTCTGGCGCGCGCTGAATCATCCTTCTCGCTGGCTTCGACCCATTCACCTGGATTCTCCATTTACGACCTCTCGCTACTCACCTCTCCGTGTTCGCCGCGGTGGAGTTAATCTTCAGAATCTTCGCTCTTTGAACAGAGCCTCTACTCCCGTCATCTCTCCACCGCCTTCCAGGATGGCTCTGATTAATGCTCGGTCGCTAGTCAATAAGACGTTTTTATTAAATGACTTTTTCACAACTCATGCCTTGGATTTTATGTTCATCACAGAAACTTGGATTAAGGTTGGTGATCTGACTCCTTTCTCTGACCTGGTTCCAGCAGGCTGCACATTTTTTAATTTGCCCCGCTCTTCTGGCCGCGGGGGCGGTCTAGCGGTAATTTTAAAAAACAGTTTTAGTATCCACTGTCACTCTGTTCCGTCTGCTGCTTACAGTAGCTTTGAAGTACAGCTGTTGCGACTGGAATGGAATGATCCGGTTTTGTTAGCGCTGGTGTATCGGCCCCCTCACCTAGTTAAAGACTTTATAAATGAATTTACTGCTTTTATGGGTGATTGCATAACAAAGTATAACAATATTCTTCTGCTAGGTGATTTTAATATACATGTGTGCTGTCAGTCTAAACCTCTGGAAATGGAGTTTCTCAGTCTCATTGATTCATTTAATATGGTTCAATGGGTGAAAGATCCAACACATACACATGGCCATACTTTGGACTTGGTTCTCTCTCACGGTTTTTCTATTACTGATGCTCAGGTTTTTGATACTTTGCTCTCCGATCATATGCCTGTATTATTTACGTTGCCGTTTTCTCAGCTAAGTTCAAGCATTACTCCTACTGTACAACTGACTCGTTCCTTTTCTTCCCACTTTTGTGATGACTTCACAAACACCTTTAACAAGGTGTGCTTGTCTCTGTCCCTGGAGTCATTTCTACCTGACTTGGATGCTGAACAGCATCTTAGTCTGTTTAATACTGCCTGCTCAGAGGTTTTGAATATCACTGCTCCTCTTAAACCTAAGAAGTCAAAACCTAAAACTGAACCATGGCTCAATGATAACATCCGCTCTCTGAGGCAAGCTTGTAGAAGAGCTGAACGAAAATGGAAAAAGGACAAATTGCAAATTTCATATGAAATGCTTAAAGACTGTCTTGCTACTTTTCAGAAAGCAGTGAAATCCGCTAAGTCTAAGTATTTTTCAAATTTAATTGCAAAGAATCATCATAGCTCTAAAGCCTTATTTTCTGTTATAAATTCTGTGTTAAATCCTCCTGTAAATGTGATTTCAAATCCCTCAGTATCATTATGTGAAGGTTTCTCAAGGTTTTTCTGTGATAAGATTACTACTTTGAGATCTCAGCTGCAACCACTTACTAATATTTCACCTGAATTTTGTTGCACTTCAGCTATATGGAATGATTTTGATCCAGTTTCTCTCCAGTCTCTCAAAGAAATTATCGACCATTTGAAACCTTCTTTTTGCTCTCATGATGTTCTCCCTCCACGTATTTTAAAACAAATTTTTGACTCGGTTGGACCTAGTTTGGTGTCATTTCTGAATAAATGTCTAGTTTCAGGGACTATACCTGATAGCCTCAAAAAAGCTATTGTGACACCTCTTCTTAAGAAACCTTCTCTTGATACTAGTAATTTTAATAATTTTCGACCCATCTCAAATCTTCCGTTTATTACAAAAGCACTGGAGAAAACTGTGTTTATTCAGCTACAGTCTTTTCTTAGTGCAAATCATATTTTTGAAACCTTCCAGTCTGGTTTTAAGCCTCTGCATAGCACAGAGTCTGCTTTATTACGGGTCCTAAATGATACTTTGTTGGCGACTGACTCTGGTGACTCTGTTATCCTAATTCTGTTAGACTTGACCTCGGCTTTTGATACAGTTGATCATAAAACTCTTTTGTCTCGACTAGAATATTTTGTGGGCATCCAGGGAACTGTTCTTAGTTGGTTCAAATCTTATTTAACAAATAGAAGTTTCTCTGTCAGATTGGGTAATTTTTCTTCATTGCCCGTCAAACTTTCCTGTGGAGTGCCGCAGGGTTCTATTCTCGCACCCATTCTTTTTTCTTTGTATTTACTTCCTTTGGGCTCTATTTTCAGAAAGCATGATGTATCATTTCACTGCTATGCAGATGATACCCAAATTTATCTACCTCTGAAACGAAATAAACATGCTGCTCTGGAATCTCTTTTTGCATGCCTGGATGAAGTGAAAACATGGTTCTCTCTAAATTTTTTATTTCTGAATGAATCAAAGACCGAGGTTATAGTCTTTGGCCCTAGTGAAAATGCAGGGAGCAGAAGTATCGATCTGAACTACCTTGCTCCTTTTACTTCTTCCTGTATTAAGAACCTAGGTGTTTTCTGGGATCAGAGTCTTAAATTTGATAAACAAATAAATGCGGTTATTAGTTCCTGTTTTTTTCAGCTACGCCTTCTCTCCAAAATTAAATCTGTTCTCTCTGTGAAAACTTTAGAGATTGCTATCCATGCGCTCATTACAACTCGCTTGGATTACTGCAACTCTCTCTATCTCGGCATTTCGAAAACTTCCATCGCTCGTCTCCAATTAGTACAAAACGCCGCTGCTAAATTCCTCAAAGGACAACGTAAATTTGATCATGTTACTCCAATTCTGAAATCGTTACATTGGTTACCTGTGCATCTTAGAATTGAGTTCAAAATTCTTCTCTATGTTTTTAAATCTATAAATAATCTGGCACCGAGCTATCTATCTGATCAACTTTATCCATACAATCCTACTCGAAATCTGAGGTCTGGTGATCAAAGACTTCTCTCTGTCCCCAGATCACGGTTAAAGCATAGAGGGGATAGAGCCTTTGCGGTTGCTGGCCCTAGGCTGTGGAACAGCCTTCCAGCCTATATCAGATCGGCACAGTCTTTAACTGTTTTTAAATCATCTCTTAAAACCTATTTCTTTTCCTTGGCTTTTAATTCACTGTGAGTTTATGGTATGAATCTTTGGGTTGTCCTGTGTTCTATGTCTTTGTTTGTTCAGCACTTTGGTCAGCCATGCTTGCTGTTTTTAAATGTGCTATATAAATAAAACAAACTTGAAACTTGAAACTTGAAATGTAACCATCTCAAACAGTTATGAAGATTTTAGTCCTTCCGCAATTTAATTATAAAATGTACTTATATTTCTATTTCCGACAGCTACTACCAAGATGGCCGCCAACTGGACCGACCATAGACTGTAAAAAAAAGATGGACGACACGTCCCCAGTTCCTTCCACTATAGAAAAGTGAAGCCAAAACATTATTAGTCTGGCCGCTGTCATTTTGTGAAAATTACGTCATTTGGAGCCAGAGTCTGCGCAGTAGAGTTTGTGAGGTGGAGCCGCGGCATCAAAGTCCCGCCCAAACTCCTGCAGACCCAATCACAAGCTCACAATCAAGACACCACACCCCGTTTTTATAGCATCAAATAACTAATTAAAAGCAAACTTGTTAAGAAAAACGAACACCTGTACATACATCAGCATGATAAGAACTACCTAAAATGACAGAATCCATCTCTGGAAAAAATTGAGACGCGATTGAGACACGATGGCTTCACTTTTGAGGACTCGTTGTGCACGCTTGGGACCGACCCTTAAAGGGACTTTGTCCAGGGCAAAGATAGATTTGCAGATGATTAATATCACTGTATGTGCTGTGTTGTGTGTTTTCCCCTTTATTCAGAGCACTTTGTCTATGTCAGGCAGTCTAATGATGTGAACCCTCTGGCCAAACCAATCACACACGCGCCACACTTTATCATTCACCCTGAGACCTACACTCACCCCATACAGAAATACACAGCAAATAAACCACAATCAACCTCTGTAAATACACACACACACACACACACAAGACAATAAATACATCACCAGCACAAACACACACATCCAGTCCCAGCTGGTAATATGAGAACATGATCTGTTTCGCCTTTACAAGAGGAACTTTATTGCTCAGTGGTTGCTCATTCATAGCTTAGTTGACTTGGAGTTTTTAGTTCTGTTTCTTTTAAGTATGAACTGTTTTGTTCTAAAAATCCACACAAATGAGATCGACACAAATCTGTGTAAAAGCAAATGAGATTCATGACACATATTTGAGAAGTTAACATAGCTCAGCTAGCTAAAGTAGGTAAAAGTAATGAAGCTTTTAGTTAAACTACATTTTTAAATCATGCAGCTTTTCGTGAAGCGGGTACAGCATTGTGAAAACATTGCATTTTTGATTGGCAAAATTTCAGCAATAAACACATGTAGCCTATTCTCTGTTGGATGTTAAGTTTTAGAACAATGAATTAATCTTTTGAATCCAAACTGAATAAATTATAGCTTACTATTTGTAATATATTACTAGTGCTGTAAAACTATTAATCACGATTAATCACATCCAAAATAAAAGTTTTTGTTTACATAATATATGGCTGTGTACTGTTTATATATATTAAGTATATATAAATATGCACATATGCATGTATATATTTAATAAAAATATGTTATGTTTATATATAAAATATATTTATATATGATATAATTTATATGAATATAAATATATACATGCAAATATTTTCTAAATATATGCTGTATGTGTGTGTGTCTTTATATATACATAATAAATATACACAGTACACACACATATATTATGTAAACAAAAACTTTTGACAGTACTATATATTACACATAGAGATGCACCGATTGCAATTTTCTTGGCCGATTCCGATTTCCGATTTTTTTGGAAGTGTGACCTGCCGATACTGATTTTTACCAATTCCGATTTTCTTTCTAAGAACTATCATTGACAGCATATACAAACAAAAATCTATGCAAATTTCAATGCAAAAATTATTTACATAATAAAGAAATTATTAAACATTACAATTCCCCCAATCTGGACTAAGTTACAGATGTTCTCTCACTTAAACAACTCTCAAAATAAAGTTCTGTGACTGGAAAGAGGAAGAAATAGTTAACTTAAAATGAGTAGCTGTATGTAACAAAACAGATGACATTTCCCACTATGTTTATAAATGGTAATTTTTTTCCCCTAACCTTGTTAAATGTCATTTTTCACATCAAATTCTTACTTTGTTTCAATTAATTCAGTTAGCATAATAAGAAACTGTAGAGTTGTTACCATTCCAATGAAATTAGTATTAACAAACTCTATCTTTCCACTGCTGAGGAAACAGAAGCTGCATCTGAAGTGGCATTAGATGCATTTACACAGACAGTTTGATGAAGCTGAGGTGCCATAATTGCATTTACACTGCAAAATTTTGAATGCATAAATAATTTTATAAGATTAATGTTTTACATATTTTTTAAACATACAAATAAATGTTGAAAAAATGCAATGATAGTTTTAAATATGACTTTAAACCACCAGTAGGTTGCGTAAAGTGTCTGTTTTAATGAGTGAGTCATTTATTGATTCATTCAATCGATTCATTCAAACGGCTGATTCATTCAGAAACGAGGCAAGTGACTGTCCTTATAAATAGGCCACTGAATCATTGACTCACTCGATTCGTTCAAGACCGAGGATTCATTCAGTAACAAAACACCGCTGTGTTGCTCGGAGACACACAACCGTTCTGCTGTGGCTTTGATCGGAACTATTTTCGTCAGAGAAATTGAGCAAAAACAGTCAATATTTTGTCTAAAATCTAAGTCACTTAATTTTAACTTCTTGTTTATTGAAATACTAATGTATAAAATCAGTGTCACATTGCAATCGTGTTGATACTGATATTCGGGGAAACATCATGGCCGTATAATGTTGCTTATCTAAATCATATTTTGTAAAAAAAAAAAAAAAAAATGTCTACCTCAGTATGCATCTATACATTTCTGGGAGTTACTTTGTGTGTGCTGTCTCTCTCACACACTGAATCAGGCTGTGCAAGCCTCATCTGGCACGACATAAATACATTATCAGTCGCTGTTTACACTGAAGTACCCTGTGTTCCATTCGGAAGGGCTCATCCCTATGCCCTAATCCCTTCAAAGGGTTTACCCTCTGGAGTGAGAGCTTCGAAGGGTTGAAGGGTGTAGGGGACCAAACAACTGTTTCTTGAAGTGCCCTTCTGCGTCATTATACGGAGGCGGCGTCATCATGCAAAGAATCAGCGCAAAGGATCACGGGAGCCCAAAGTGTCCATCAGTTGTACCCTTCGAAATCCTTCATTCCGAAGGACTCTTTGAAGTGGCTAATTTTGAGCACTTCGGTTTGGAACGACACTTCAATATGGCGGTCATGATTGTTTTCACTCCGAAGTGCCCTTCGGAGGGCGATATATCCTGTTTGGAACGCACCGTCATTCTCGGGCGAAACAACGTGTTTACACCGGTTTACACGCGACTGTGGGTGTGCGCGTGGCTGTGACGTCATTGCCTGCGCCGCTGGCAATAAAAGGATCGGCTCAGAATCGGCAAGACGTGAGACTGACCGGCCGGTCACCGATCATGCGAAAAATCGTCCGATTCCGATCACTGGCCGGTCAATCGGTGCATCTCTAATTAAACATGAAATTTAAGTATACCCTTCAGTGTACCAAGTTACTTTTTTTAAATCAGCTGTTTAGAAACAAAACTAGTGATGCCAGATTCTCAGATGAATCACTTTTTTGCAAAAGGACCACTGGTCCTTTTGCAGCGGTTTCTCTTACGAAATAGGAACAGGATATTTTTATAACAGAAAACTAAAAGATTGCTATAGGGGGTGGCAACTTACTTACAATCTATAGTAGAAAATGAGACTTGCAAAGATCGTTTGTCTATGATAAAGCAGCTATTGCATGTGCAGCTTATGAATGACTCTGTACTGCAGGTAAAGATGACTTATATCCATTTATATCCAAACCAGTATTAAAGAAAAATAATGAAAATATGGACACATTTTTAGGAGTGTTAAGCAAAATTCTCTCCCATCAGTCTCATTGCTGTGTAGGAGAAACAATTGAGATATTTAACAGATATATGATTTTTCATTCCTATATGTCAAGCTGAAGCTGAATTGACTTAAATTCAATCATGACAACTCTCGGAAGATTTTAGCATGGTGATGGATATGACAATGTTAATGTATTTGGTCTTGGCGGAATAGATCTGCTACGCTGCTGCTGAATTGCTGCTACTGTTGGTTATTGCTGTAGTTCTAGATTATTGCTGCTGCTGCAGGCAAGTACAGGAACTTGCTACTGCCAATGCATATGGTGATACAGTGCCGTGAGTATTTAAGACATACTGTTGCTGCACAAATAGCATATAAAATAACCCGTAGCAGATCTATACAGGTGGAGCTGGGAAAGGTGAAGGGTTTCAGAGAAACTTTGAAAGTGCGCTGCAAATCTCAAGTGAATGCTAGCCAGCCATATAAATGCAAGGCAGTAAACTCATTGGTTGCATATGCAGCATGAATCAATCAGCTTGTGCCAAGTCGTTTAACTCTCTGCATAACATCAGTTACATTAACAACCCGTCAGCCTGTGCCATCTAGAGTTTCATGACTGAAATATATATTTAATTTTCACTAGTTGAAATATCAATATATCTTGGTATATATATATTTTTTTTAAAATAGCCATTTTGATATTAAAGGGTTAGTTCACCCAAAAATGAAAATTGGCCTGTGATTTACTCACCCTCAAGGCATCCTAGGTGTATATGACTTTCTTCTTTCTGACAATAATAATAAAATGTGCCTCACACGGCTCTGAGGGGTGATTAAAAGCCTCCTGTAGTGAATCCGTGCGTTTTGTAAGAAAAATATCCATATTTCAAACTCTCTCTTCTCTCACTTCCGCTATCTGTCATATGCGGAAGCTGTTCCGGCGGATGACGTAGGACGTATGCGCAGCGCGTGCGCCTTTGAGATATGCTAGTCTCGCGAGTTTGTTAACAGGAGCAAAGGAAGCAAAGTTTCCTTACTTTAGCAAAGGAAAACCAGTTTCCTCTTGTGTGTAAGGACTAATCTCATCCCAAGCCTCTGTTGCCAATTCTAAACATAATTTTAAAGCTAAATCCTCCGACATTTTTCTTTACAAATCCTCGTTTTTCAGCAATTCAAGTTTTCAAAGCAATTCACGACCGCCATATTGTTTTGGTCTCTCTCCACGTTCGTCACTAATCACGCTACGCCCACTTCCGCGTATGACAGTTAGATGAAGTGAGAGAGAAGTTTGGAATATGGATATTTTCCTTACAAAAACGCATGGATTTGCCACAGAAGGCCTTTATTCACCACCCGGAGCCATGAGATGTGCGTTTTATTATGTATGGATGCACTTTATTTGACATCTTTTGGACTGTTGAACAGAAACACCCGGCCACTGCAATGATAGAGCAGAAGAGCCAGGACAATTTTTTACATAACTCCAATTAACTGGATTTGTCTGAAAGAAGAAAGTCATATTCACCTAGGATGGCTTGAGTGTGACTAAAACATGGACTAATTTTCATTTTTGGGTGAACGAACCATTTAATAATTACATTTCCACTAGTAAAACTGTATTAATGATTTTAAATTAATAATCTGATTTCTGTGCGTGACTGTCATTTTGTTTCAAGAATTCATATTTTTACATTTTAGTGAACATGTAATTCCAGATATCAAGAATTACCATTGTTACTTGTATATTTTCCAATTTTTGATATCAAGAATTATAACTGTAACTATAGTGGAAACTGAATTGTAAATATCTATAATGTATCCTGCAAATGAATAAATGTTAAAAAAGCTTGCCATATTCCATCCATATGAGTTAACACCAATGGGATTTATTAAACCACAAAACAAAAAAGCTGCAAAAAACACACACCTCCACCAAAATCAAATGTTACAAAAACAGTAATGTATCTCACTTAATGAAAAACACACACACAGATAAGCCCAATTACACAAGGGCTGGCACACACACACACACACACTTGATTACACACTGACATACACCATTACACCCCTGAAAACCCAATTACACGCTCAGAGGCCAAGGAAAAAAATGGAAACACACACAGCCTCAGCTACATGCACACAGTTATACAGTACACACATACATTAAGCTTAACATTAATGGCCATTCAAGGGTCTTTTTAATTCAGTGCACTTTTGCCCCTCTCTCCTTCACTGGCCCTTCCTCTGGCTGTCCATCTCTCCTCTTTCCTCTCCTTCTCCCCCCGTGCTCTCTTTTTCTCTATGTACTGATGATTATTGCTCCTGTGAGAGTGCTGTAAAGGCGTTAGTGTGGCAGGAGTGGGATTAGGGTCCCGCAGCCCACTGGATCACCCCTTAGAGATGGATTACACACAAACACAGGTTTCCATCGACTCCTATTGTTTTAATAATGAGCAAAATACATTTTCAATCTTTCATTTTCAATTTCAAAGTGTAATTTCCTATGATTGCAAAGCTGAATTACTCCAGTATTCAGTGTCACGTGATACTTCAGAAATCATCCTAAACTGATTTGCTGCTCAAGAACATTTCTTATTATTAGCAACATTAAAAACACATTTTGAATGGTAGTGTATTTGTAACTTATTCACCTGCATAAAAACCCATATATACACACAGACCCCCACAACCTTGTGCACAGGCAACAGGTTGATCAACTGAGGCATCTGCATGCTTCCTCACATCTACTAAACAAGTCTAAGCTGAGATATTCCCCAGGGACACGTGACAGAGCGAGGGTGTGAAAATTATGTATTGATTTGACAGTGGCTTTTTCCAGGTATTTAGGGCTGTTAAGGGTGGAGCAGATGTGTGAGGAGCTGGATGTATTTAAGGCATGCTGCTTCGTGCAATTGTACATGCCATTGAACAGTTTCATCCAGACCTAAAATGAGCTTTTTATGTTATACAATGGGACTGAAATATCTTACCACAATGAAAACTCAAAATGCCTTAAAATGTGATTTAATTTCATAAAAATATTTGAGATTTTGCATTATTTTGAATCAAAACAATTTGAGATGATTCGCTTCCACTGAAGCTCAAGATGCTCTTTGCATCATCTCATATCATGCTGGAGAATATGATCATTAGGTTTTCATCAGGAGTTTATGCAGCTTGAGTGCTGCTGTCATTGAAGCAAAAGAGGAAAACCAAGTACGAACACAATCGTATACCCATTTTTATGCTAGCAATATCATTTGCAATGGAAAAGAAGCACATTAAATCAGAAAAGGCTAAGTAGAAGCATTTTCATTAGTGGTCTCAGACTTTTGGACCCCAGAGTACAGTGTGTTTTGGACAACAATACAATTATTTTGCAGCTATAGCTCATGTAATATGATGAACTAGTTCGCATAGATGGCAAATAAAAAGTGGATATGAAAAAGCAAATATTTGACGAAATACAAAAACAATGATAGTAACACGCAAAGTCTCTGATTTCACACTGCACTCTTTCATGCTGTTCTTATCAGCTCTCTCCTGTTCTTTTTACCTGTCTATTTATGGAAGGAAGGATGTGTACGGAGTGTGAATGGACCAGACATCTCCTGAGGATTCACAGCTGAGCATGTAAGGCACACACATCTTCACACATACAAACACCTATAAACACAATGCTTAACATCAGTACATTCACACAGTTATATAAATGATATATCTAAGGAAAACTGATGACGGTGCATTTAATTATTTTATTGTTTCTCTAATAATTCGGCCTGAAGTCAATTATTCTGCTTATACTTATGCTTACAGCTCAAGACATTGTTCAAATGTTTTACTTCAAGACATTTGTCCTTAAATAGCTCTTGTGTGTAAGGACTAATCTCATCCCAAGACTCTGTTGCCAATTCTAAACATAATTTTAAAGCTAGTAAAAGAGGCTTGAGCCATTGATATGTAGACTAATGCAGTTATTGGAGAGCGAGAGAGAGAAGGACCTTTGAAATAACTGGAATAATTTGGTGAAGTGATATGGAACTGTAATGCAGTCAAGACCTATATGGAATTAACTACTTCAGCTATGCATTTCCTGAAAAAAATTGCACATCTTACATCATGTCCTAACCAGATGCAATGCAATAAAGACAAGCAATTTGTTTGTCCACACCAGACGCAAAACATGACAAAATCAATCAAAAATCACAGCCAATCAGAAGAGCGTGTAGGCAGGCTCTTTCCCCAAGTGTACTGCACTCACAACGAAACAGATGAGTACATACTGCAATCTAATTCATAAATATTAAACCATTTTTAAAATGATTAATAATACATACTGAGTGACTGATACAATCTTTGTCATGGAACATGCTTGTTGGTTCACACTGAGCTCACAGTTTTAACATTTATGTTTCCTTTAATTTATTTTCAAGATCTGAGGTAAATTATCAATTGTTGCTTTCAGTATGGCTATAAATGTCAAGCAAAATGATGTTTTAACTCACATTAGACCCTTTTAACATTAAACAAAGCACATAATCAGTACCTGAGATTATCGTTGTAATAGTTTGTATGTTGTTCCAGCCGTGACGTCACAGAAATAGAAACCATTTCTAATTGAATCGGCCATCGCAGCTGGTTAGGACAAAAGCTCTGATTAACATGGAAAAGATACCTCTGCGATACCTTATCACGTTTCATGGCATCACGACTGGTTAAGACACAGTGTTAGAACATTCGCCAACCAATCAGAATCAAGCATTCGACAGCCCTAGTAAAAGACTACATAAATGATATGCATATTAATTCATTAAAATAACTGCAATTAATCACATAGAATAATTGTGGCAGATGGGAGCATAGAATAAGCAAAAAGCGGCTTTAGAAGTCAATTGTGTTTTATCTTGTTTCACCGATTATAAGGAATCTCTGATTGTAGTTAAATCCCTAATCTAGGGAATTTGTGGATGGTTCAGGAGTTGTAATTAATTGTTCATTTTTATTGCATAATTTTTTCAATAATTAATGTCACACTAAATCAGCGCATTAAATCGACAGTCATATGTGCACATTCCCATCCAGACCAGCATACACACTTCACATACCAAACTAGTCTTCATTTTCGTATACACAAACATAGACAGCATTCAATGTGCATACAACGACTGCTGTTTCAAACAAGAAGAGAGCTTTAAGAGGTTAGGAAAATGTTTTGGACAGGAGTTTCCTGCTGGTTTCATCCTTTCAAAACCAGCTGTCTCTCACACACACACACACACACAGCTCAAGCAGCGCAGTAAAGCCATCAATAGGTGCTTGATGGTGTGCAAAGGTGATTATCAATAATCGATATAGCCGGTCACTCAGAGATGTGAGAGTTCGCAAGCATCTAAGCAGTCACTTTCCTTATTCATTTTCTCTGCGATCACTCTAGATGCTCCGTCGTCCATTCACATAAACTTGTTTCATATGGGAGTTACTATACTGGGGGTTTGAGAAGAGGTAATTCCCCATTAGATGAGTCGAATCGAAGCTGTCTGGAGGATGTGGAAGAGCATCAGTATCTCACATGTCTCTGGACCTTCAGCAGTAATGCACTGAGAGAAAAGCCCTTTAATTGCTCTGAGGGGCGATGCAGCACTAACAGGCTTCTACTGTGCTGTTTTATAATGGCTATAATGGTATACAATCAGAATGGCCATTATTCATGTGCAAACTTGACTCACTCACCCGTTTTCCATCTCAAATAAAGAGATTTTATTACAGCCTTTCATTTCATCTCTCCTAACACTCACTCGCTTTTCTCTCCCTCTCCACTAACACTCCCCCGTTCACCACCCACTACAATAACAGAGAGAAAGAGAGAGAGATCTGGGGAGAGAGAAAACACTAAGGATAGTGAGTATGAGAAAGAAAGAGAAAGATATCCAGACCAAGAATAATTACCAGGAGAAAAGAGGAAAGGAATTATCAGAGAGAGGAAAAGGAAAAAGAGTGCAAGAACAAGAGAGAGTGAAAGAACGAGAAAAGAAGAGAAAAACATGAGTGGGTGAGACAGAGAGAAAAAGAGAAATAACGCGTGGGAAAGTGGGAAAGAGGGAGAGACCGAAAAAGAAAGCCACAGGGAAGACAGGCAGCGAAAGAGAGATACTGAGACAGAACAAATTTCCTATACGTCTGCCATATCAGAAGCACCTGCAGAACAAGGACCACGGTCACACGTAGAAGTGATTTCCAGACTACATGCTGAGACAGATCCATTCAGAACAGTGCCAGATGCAAGAGAACACCTCAAACCCACTCGCGCGCAGACACACACTTCAGACGGCTGCACGGTTCCAAAACCCACTGAGCATTTTTAAGCAACACGAAGGTTTTTTCATGATAAATATGCAACATAGTTATTTTGCCTTCTAAGATTTTTCTTTTAAAAAAATTTCAAAGCATTAGCCTATTACATATAGCCTTCAATGGAAATGCAATCCCAGAATACATCGTGTTGAGCTCAGAGAAAAAAATAATTCCAAGATGGCCGATGATGCAAGAGAACTGATGATTATAATAAACATTCATTCAGCAATGAAAATGATAAGTAAAACAGTTCAGCGCCATTAAAAACGCTGATAAATTAAAAAAGCTATGTCCGACAAGCCATGCTGCTCTCACACAACCCATCATGTTCTCACACACTGAAAAATACATCGCGGCGCAAAGAGGGCACAAACAACACGCGACAGACAAGTCAGAGCTACTTTTAGAATGAAACAAACTCTCAGCTTTCAAATTTTGTAATAAATTCAAACAATACTGTTTTGGGGCTCTTTAATATATTGTGACAGATCGCTATAGCACCTCAGTTAAAGCAGCACATGAACCGATCATCTTTTCATATTTACTAGTTATAGCACCAAATAAACATGAATGAACATCAAAAGGTATTGTATTTCAACCACGGAAAGACATCAATACACACCATTTTTTTAAGTTTAAGTCCACCAAAGTTAATCTACTCTCCTGTCTGGTTTGTTTGTCTGAAAAAATGGCAGATTCAACATTATAATTGGTCAGATCGCCTGTCAATCAAAATCCCTGCGAAGGGTCAATTGAGTGTGGAGTACACCTACGTATAGCATCCCAAATCTTGTATGATAATACCCAATATTTATGTGCGCTATGTGTTTTACATGTTTCAAAAGTACCCAGCTGTTAGCTTAGCAACATGCTAATGTCAAACTTTATTTAAATCAACTGAGGGTGGTGTATGCCTACATAGAGCAGACAAAATCACATACAAATTTATCCAATATTTATGTGTGTTTGTGTTTTTTACGCAAACGCAAAAGGTTTTAAAACTATACTATTTTAAAAGTTGTGTAGTGTATTCCAGCCTTTAGAAACATGCTATCTTCAAACTTTCAATCAATTAAGTGTTGAGTATACGTACTGTACGTCCCAAGTCCCAAATCAGTCACTTATAAGGTTCCATAATGGTTATTAGCTTACATTAGTAGATAAGATTCCTGTCAAAAACAAAAATTAGGCAACTGACACCAAAGATACACAAGTTGACAACGAGCTCAGCTCTGTCTGTCCCTTTCTTACTCACACACATACATTCCGCCTTCAATCTGAGACTGTGGCTATTACAGTGGAAAATATTTCAGCTTGACATGATGTGTCAGTTACATTCAATCCTTTTAACGTTGAGGCACAAGAATCAGTCACTTACCTAGCTTCAGCCTCACAGTTTTGTGATTTTGAGACATTAGCTTTATATAAAATGTTACTAGTCTGTAATTCAGCTGAAATCAAAGCCAGTTCTTGAGTAACACTATGTAGGCTGTAATGGCAGTTACATCCACTTTGATCATCAATCAAGCAACACTTGATTTTTAGCTCAAGAGCCGACTGCGAGGATGTGTGTTCTCGCCTCCCATGAGTTCAAAACTTATGCAGAGCAAAACGGAGGTTTGTCATGCATAAATAGAGTATACTGTATATTCCTCCAAAATTTATAAATCTGTATTAGTAAAACTAAACACATACACTCACACCACACTACTTAAACTACACCACTTTCAGTATTAAAGGGGACCTATTATGCAAAAATCACTTTTATAAGTGTTTGAACACAGTTGTGTGGCCGCAGTGTGTGAAAACAACCAGCCTATAATGTTAAAAATCCACCAACTAATTTTTTTATAAAACCAATAAATCATAAACAGTCTCTCCAAACGAGCTGTTTCAGATTCTCCCTCTGTGCACGTCACTGAGGGGAAAAAGTCCCGCCCATTTGTGACGCTCTCTGCCCTATTAGCATAAACACAGCCCTGAGTGAGAAGCTGCGGTTCGCCATTACTGGAGATATATACAATGTCAGTAGTGATGCGCAGGTCGTCTCACAACCCGCGGACACCGCGGGTAAACCGCGGGTCGGGTTGGGGCGGGTAAAGAAATTGTCACTTTATTTGCAGGGCGGGTCATTAAAAACAAAATAAAAAAAAATCCATGTAATTCCCATGCAATTCCCGTGAAATTCCCTATAGCCTATATTAAATATTTGTGCATATCTATTTTCATATTTTATTAGGTTCTTTGATAAGGTTACAATACAATGCGCGGGTCATCTCATAACCCGCGGACCCCGCGGGTCGGGTTGGGGCGGGTAAAGAAATTGTCACTTTATTTGCGGGGCGGGTTGGGGCGGGTCAAATAATTTCATAAAAGCGGGATCCACGAGTTGGAAAAAAACCCGACCCGCGCATCACTAAATGTCAGCACCAAAGAGGCTTTACAAGTGTTGTGTTTTGGGATGCACTAATGAACATAGGAGTCGCCATAATCTCCTCCCATCTGAGCCGAGCTGAGTCGAAATTTAATTTTCGATGGAAATATCCCGGAAAAAAACGGGAATGTCCCCTAAATGTTTAGGAATTAATACCAACGCTTCGTGCATGAACGTCAGCTCCAGACAAAGTAAGTATCATGCGTTTGTTTTCCAAATTGCCTTTCTGAAAGAGCTTCTTGGCACTCTGTAAGGCTTATTGCAAAAGCTATCATTGTCTCTGTGTTTTCACTGATGCTGTCTTCAAGTGCTACCAGAATGATTGTGAATAGGAATGTGGTAGTTAATAGTTGCATATGAAAGCAACGTGAGTCGATCGCTTGAAGTTGTCGAGCTCATAATCAGAAGTGGGACTTATAAAGTTTGTGATAGCCTGAGACCAGCTATGTTGTTATTTTTATCCCGCCGTGCTTCCTGTCTGTGTAATTCATAAACATGAATTTATTATGCACAGTATAATCAGATGACTGACTTTGAAACCGAGTAGTTTTCTGTAAAGATAACAGGCTTGTATTAATAGTGTAATGTTTATTTGCAAAGGCTAGCACTGCGGCTTTCCTGTAGCTCAAATGGTAGAGCATGGCGCTAGCAACGCCAAGATCATGGGTTCGATTCCCAGGGAAAGCAAGAGCTGATAAAATGTAAAACTGTAACTTGAATGCAATGTAAGTCGCTTTGGATAAAAGCGTCTGCTAAATGCATAAATGTAAAATGTAAATGTAGCACTGCTAATGCAGAGCTGGAGCTCTTGAAGCTCCGCCCTCTTCTCCAGGAGCAACAGCTCACTCGCATTTAAAGCAACACACTCAAAACAGCATGTTTTGTCTCACACCCTAAAAGTGGCAATTTTAACAAGCTATAAAAATGTATCTGTGGGGTATATTGAGCTAAAACTTCACATATACGCTCTGGGGACATCAGAGACTTATTTTACATCTTGTAAAAAGGGGCACAATAGGTCCCCTTTAAACGAACATTTTAGGTTTTGTATGCTCTATTGCCAACATGCTTCTGATTTCCATAAACAATTTTGACTCGTTTCTCAGTTCTTTACAGTAAAACACTTACAATGGAAGTCTAGAGAGTGTGGGGGGTTGTGTAGCTCAAATTTTGGTTAAATCAATTATATTATTTATTCTGTACAAAAGTGTTTGGCATTTGAACTGTAATGTTGTCTAAATCTTCATTTTTTTGCACTGTAATACTGTTTTAGAAGGGTGAACTTCTGGTTATGTGTTACAAGACATAGTTTTTCTCAATGTAAACAGTCCGTTTCTGGTAGCATTGCATGTACCGTGTGAAAATTACATGGTTTCTTGGCTTTACGTGGTCATAACATGAGTTGAAAGATCAGACATAACTGCACAGACAAGGATGTGAAGCGATTCTTTCACATTAGTTTCATGGTGACACATATAAACGTTCATAGTCTTCCATTGTAAGAGACATACCATAAATACAGAGCCCCGCATATGATATTGTGGCCATAAATTAATATTTTGTTCCCACAACTTATTAATTTGTTGCCTCATTTTAGTTCAATAGTGGGCAATAGCTAAACTAAATTAAAATGATGAAACAAATGAGTATAATGTGGTCACAATTTAGCTAAAATGAGGAAACATGGCCATGACTGAATTATGAATGAATGTTGCCAAAAATGAACAAGTCAAGGAAACAAATTCTTAATTCATGGTCGCAATATCCATTTTTTTTATCCACATGTTATGTGTTGGGTGCTGTACATAAATATTTTTGCTTGTTTTTCAAAGTGAGGGATGATTCAAAATGTTCTTCTGAGAACTTGTTTTGGATCCAGAACATTTGTTTAATAAGTTTCCAAACATTTCTTAAATCACACAAATATTACTGATCTCTTCCCACTTAAGAAATCTCCCTGACAGCTGTCCAAAATTCTTTCTGAGCTTACAGACATCTGATCCTGTCAGTAGTCCTCTAACAGCAGCCGCATTACTAACCTTGAATGTGTACTCCACATGCTTATGTTTACTAAGATAGACAGCTATTTAAAACATTCATGCTCATGCCAGATACACAGGTGCATCATTATTACCCTCTGTTCCAAAAAGGTGACAAATGCCAAACCAATTCTCCATGGATGTTTGTTTTGAGAGCTGATTTTCAACTTAGCTTGTATAACATGATATAGCCTTACACCCTTTAAATAACAGAAGTTCCTTGATGGGTTTCTGTGATCAGACACTTTGTGCCCATTCAAACTGAGACAGCTTATGAATGCAACATCCGAAAAACATTTATATCTCTGATTAAGTTGTTTGATTATTGTTGGTGTTTGTGGCAAAAATCACGCATTTGCATCGCACGTCTAAATTTGGTCACTCCAAATGAGTCACACTTTTCGCAGATCATTTGCTTTAAACAGAAATTTCTGTCATCATCTATCCACCATCATCACCTCGCTTGGAAACTGTGACTTTTTCCAGTAGAACACATAAGCAGTTACTATAATAACAGTCAAAGCTGCTATGTTCCATAAAATAAAAACTGCCAACTGATCATTGGCTGTGGAAGTCAGTTGCAAAATTTGCTTGGTTTTCAAAAAATGTATAAATAAACAGAAATCATGACACTATATTATCTCGAGGTGTGGTCACATTCACAAAATTCTGTGGAGGAAAAAAATGCCTATTGGCAATAGTGTAGCGATGTCTGTAGCACCGCTCAATCCAACGATAATCTGCGTGACCAGCCTGAACCCGATGCAAAATTTGTGTGGGGAAATCTTTCACCTTCCTGTGAAATTCCGTGTTGATTCCCACTGAAAAGACTGGATTTCATCCGTGTAAATTTCCTGAACAATGGTAAATGTGACCACATCTTTACAAATTAAGCAGTTGTTGTAATATGGTTTGTAAGCATGTGGGTAGATCAATATTCATATATGAATAAGAGCCTAATTCAGATCAAAGCAACATTGTGTGATTAGAAGACTTGGATTGAATTCATAGGAATTACTTTTACATGCATGCAAGTTTTGGTTGCATGGACTTTCAATGGACGGACAAAAAATTAACAACATGAGGGTGAGTAAATGATGACAGAGTTTCCTTTTTGGAGGAAATATCCCTTTAAGTGATTTTCATCTGGTCAAACATCTGCTCTTGCACATTATGGTTCATTGTAAACTTGTGCACCGCTTTACTTTCCAGGCAGTACTACATTGTGTATTGCTGTATCCAAGTTTTACCATTGTTATTATAGGAACATAATATGGGAAGCACACACATACTCTCATTCTCATTCACACATAGAGCAGGACCAGTAGGATGTGTCCTCGTGCCCGACTATTCACCCCAGTCCCCAGAACACAAAGTCCTCACCTTACTGTAGACACCCCAGGACAGCTCGGTCTCAATCACCATGACAACAATGCCAAACATGCCGAATATGAGCGCATAGTCACTAAGTCTCTTCCTCTTTTCGAACAGCGCCCTCCTGTGGCCTAGTTTGTAGCCAATGTTCTGATTCTTACGTTTAGAGGCTTTGGAAGCCATCCTCCCCGGGCCTCCAACGACAGCACCGCCCCTCCTTCCGTTAGTCCCGCCCCCTGCCACGCCCCCCAGCACACCCCTGCTCTCAGAGAGGGCGTGGTTCTGGTGGTAGATGGACATTTGATTGGCCGAGGCCTCAAGTTCGTAAGCGTGTCCGTAAGGCGGATCCTCTTTTGAGGAGATGACGATCTCTGGGGGGTTCTGGGATTGGGATTGACTGTGTTGAGAGGAGGCCACGGTCGCCTGGCTCGCGCTCGCCCCGCCCTCTTTGGTGTCACTTCCGCTGTCGGACTCGATGAGGTTCCGGCGGGAGGCGCTGAGGCGGCTGAGCGGCTTCATCACGCCGCCGCTGTACTTGCACGAGCTCATGGCGATCTCGGTAAAGGGGTTACTGTCCCGCCTGTGCACCAGGGGACTGGCCTGCCTGTGCTTACACCCCCTCTCTCGATCCCTCTGCTCTCGCTCAGTGGAAGGTGAATGAGAGGAGTAGAACAGCGCGTTATAGACGGGTGAAGTCTCCCCGCTTAGGCTATGTTGGCTGCCTAGGCAGGAGGAGAGCGGCGTGCTGGTGGGGTGGAGCGCGTTGGGGATTGGCGTGGACAGCTGGGGTGTCGTGGACAGGGGCAGCTTGGGCAGCGATGTCGGGGGAAGATTTGGCGTGGTGGGTGACGGAGTGCCATTGAGACGCTCCAGGCTGCTGTTGCCTCCCGTGTGATTCGAGTGGTTGGTCCCAGGGTAGTTTCCAGAGAGGGAGGCATGGGAGAGACTACCGAGAGGGAGGGGCAGATGTTGCTCTTCGTCTTCGCTCCCGCTGAGAAGGGCCAGACTCAGAGAGGGAGGGGGATCCATGGCAACCAGGCTCCAGCAGGTTTGTTTGTACTCTGCTCCTCAACTCTGGAGTTTAGTTGGAGGGAGAGATAGGAAGAGAGAGAGAGAGGACGGATTGTTATGTTATTTATAACCAAATAAAATTAGCAGGTGAAAAGGAGGTTGGATTAAATGGGGGACCCCCCTCATATTAATAAACCAAGGATGGACTGAAAGTGTTGGGTGACACTGAGTTGTTGCACTGTGCTTGAGGATTTCATGCAGAAGATGTTTGTGAATGCAAAAAGAGAAAACTGATGAACCTATGAACCCTTCCACATCTACTAATCGCTCTGAGCTCTCTCTCTCTCTCTATCGCCTTCTCTCTTCCTCCCTCTCTCTGACACCCCCTCCTCTCCTCTCACTCCTTTCAACAATATCTGTCACATAAATGCAAGAGAGAGTCTCTGTATTTTTTAAGAAACTTATTCAATGGTCGAATCGTGGCCTCTGGACTGACCTGTGACAAATGCAAGACTCATCACATTACCATCACTGCTTTGCATTATTTGGGCGTTTGAGTTGCATCTAAAATACACACTAGAAAGCATAATTTGAATCGGCTAATTCAATACGCTTATAATCATGTAGAAATAGTTAGACTTTAAGGTATAATTGACAGTTTGATTTTGATTCCATTAAACATCTTTCTCTGTGTCACTTACCTCTCTCCTGTCAGTCTATATCCACCTTCATATGGTGATTTCAAAAGCAGTGCAACAATATTCCTCCACACTTTTTCTTTTTCATGTTGTCAAAATCATGCCAGCATTTCTTCTTCGCTCCGTTGTCAAGCAGTGATTCCAGATTGAAGGTTTTTAATGACTGAAGTATAAACCGCTATTTCTTAAAACGAGACTGCTACAGACGAAAGCTGTTGCGTTTAACACCTGAACAAGGATCGAAATAAAAGCGGAAAATAAATTGCGGGAAAAGCATTTAGTGCGCTGTTTAATATTTCAGGAAATTCATCCACCCGTTGTGTTAATTAGTATTATTAGCCTCCTGTGAAGAAAAGCGCTTTAAAGTAGCATCTGAATATGAGTAAAGGTGAAAGTAGCGATAGTCTGATATTGTGCAGAAATGGATGCATGTCCTCCAGCTCTCACTCTGACAGCACGTCTCTCATTCCCTCTCTCTCTCTCCCTCTCAACTTCTCTTGTGGGCTCCGTCTCTCCGCCCTGGTCCCTCCTCTCTGCTCCTCTCATTGGACACACATCGCTGAACCAAACAAATAAGCTCTGAAAAAACTAGAGAAGAACATTTCATTTAGAAAAGCCACCTGCCTCCTCCACTGCTATTCCTGCTTTCCTATCACAAAGATTTTTTTTAATAAAACCTGTAAAACAACAAAACAATCGAAATAAATAAATAATACAATTATTATTATTATTATAGTTGTTGTTGTTGTTAATAATAATAACGATAATGATGATGATTAATATCAATTACATTCATTATTTTATAATTAAATGTTGATAAAGAATAATTAATCATTAAAAGCGGCCAAACAAATAAATAAATAAATATTATTATTATTATTATAGTTGTTGTCAATTATAATAACGAAGATGATGATTAATATTAATTAAATTATTATTAATTTACAATTAAATGTTGATAAAGAATAAAGAATAATGAATGATTAAATGAAAGCGGCCAAATAAATAAATAAATAAATACGATTATGCACTCATGTAATAATGGAACTTGTAGTTATATAATACCAAGTCACGGTTACAATAACTGTTGTCAATAACTAACTTGTCATAATTAATTTGTCATTTCTACTCTATGTATGTATGTATGTATGTATTTATTTATGTATGTATTTAAAGAGAGAATTTAAGCTTGGTTTCTTCATCAGTCATTAAAGTTAATGTTGTCAAAAAAATTACCATGATTTTTTCACTGCAGGCTGTCACTTTGGCACCACTTTTGTTTGACATAAAAAGTTAGCAAAGACAGCAATTGAATTTAAGATATCAGTTTTAGTGTGCTGTCAGCTTACTACGCCGTAGTCTGCATGTTGTTTCAGGTCAACAAATCATGCCATATCTTGTCAATGTCTCATCAGCATAGGTGTATAAACACACAGCTGCCACAACAAGTCAAAACCCACCAACAGGTGGCCAAGGGCACAGCCGCTAGCCAACTTCCCACGAAACTAGACCTAACTGCCCCTTTGTCAGAAACAACACTTGTCACCGGGAAATACACGGCTGCCGGTGCCAGTCTAACAGACATCCCAAGTTTGTGCTTGTTAAAGGGATAGGTTACTCAAAAATGAAAATCATTTATTCAACCTCATGTCATTCCAAACCAGAATGACTTTTGTTCTTCTGTGCATGGAGCACCCCCCCCCCCCCCCCACCACCCAAACAACTTAAGTCAGTCGTAACTACAACTGCTTGCTTACCAACATTCTTCAAAATATCTCTTTTGTCAATTTTCAAAATTGAAAGAACTATCCCTTTAACAAATCCTTTCAGGCAAACCTTTATGTGACCACATTGCCAATGTTAACATCAACTTTTTACGATGAGCACAAACCACAGCCACCTATTCAGAGCATATGTTCACCGCACAGGATGCTGACCCTCACTAATGCACACTATGTAAGTAAAAAGGGGGGATAAAAAGAAATGAAACAGTTTAAATGAGTTTCCAGGTGAAAGTAGCCCATCACTTTGCTATCTCACGGCAACAGTGTCCTCTCCATTATGTTCTGGCTCTGGTAATTACCACGTAAAATCCAACATTTCAGGCTCCCTAAACTGGATATAGCAGGATGATAGCGCGGACAGAGATTATTTCACTTGACAGGTACGAATAAATTAAATACATATGTCACCAGGAGAAGATTTCCCGGATTTAGGGACTGTTACAGCACAAGCCATATGTCGCCCTGGTGACATCATTGGAAACACGCAGAGTCATCGTTCCTCGCGATTCCTGTACATGTGACTGACACAGACGCAAACATCCCTAGTGTCCAAAACCCACCCACAGTAAAACAACGAGAGAGAAAACTTGAGAAGAGGGATTCGACAAGAAATAAAACAGGGGATGCCAGAGAAAGGAGTTACAGCAGTAAGCTAGCAACCCACTGGAGAGGTCAAAGGTGACCTTGTGAGGACAGTGACATAATGGAACACAGCTGTCCAGATCTAACAGGAGAAGACGATAGTTGACAGCTAAGAGCACAGCTCAGAGGACAAGAAAAAGAAAAAGAAAGGGAGAAATCCGTCATGCCGCTTTCAGTCTCTCTGGCAGGGAAGGTTATGGATACGCAGAGATGGGGAGATAGTGACAAACAAGTGCTTTTATTCCTTTTGTGAAGAGAAAAGGTCAGCTCGATCCTGATGGACATCTATGAAGTGGTGTATTATAGCAAGAAAGTTCGAGAGAGAATGATAAATGCTGGAAAAACACTGGTCGGATAAATATATATATATGACTGAACAACAGAATGAGCACAGGCAGAGTGGTTACCATGCCAACACCAGAGTACACAGACAGTTGTCTTCTCTTTTTTCCCCTGTTGGATGAAACCATTCTGTCTAAATGCCAAACAATCCACATCGGCACGGGAGGAGGAGCTCTTCATCTCGCCTTGATCTCGTTTTTATTTTAAATTGCACTTCTCGCTAATAGACATGTAGGCCCAGCGTGTTTGATTCACGAGTGCGTGGAGGGGATGACCACATCCACGCATCTAAACAGGCCGTAAAATTCCCATCATCTCCACCTCGACCGAAAAACACTCACACACACACCCATGGATGCTAATCAATAGCAGAACGGCATCGCTCAGTGGGCAGCAGGGCGAAAACAAACCCACCTTATTTACTGCTAATGTGAACTCAGCAATACTACACTTGAGCTATGCATCATCCGCCGGGCCGTTGAAAACACACCGTGTTCTCGGAGTCAGTGGGTGGCATTGGTGACCCCTATGATTCAGTGGACATGCTAAACTCATGAAACGATCCATCAAATTGAGTCATGGCCCATAATCTTTCCTCCTTCCAGCCATTCAACTCCATCCATCCCTTAGTCGCATGCTTCCACACTGTTTGATGGTAATGAACAAAAGGGTTTGCAGAACTGACGGAGGCAGAGAAATTTGAGAGCGAGATAAAAGGGGTGAGAGTGGGAGCAGGAGGAAGCAAGGAGAGAAACGAGGAATAATAAGAGAATGGAAGAAGATAAGGAGAAGAAATGACAGGCAGTAGAGAGTGTGAGTGATAGGGGGCAGAGGGAGAAAGAGAAGGAGAGACAGATGGACAAACAGAGACAAGTAAACAGAAAGAGAGAGGGGTGCCACAGTAACAGTCTGGCATGACGCTTTGCTTTAGATCCCATTCAAGTATGAACACAGACACACCACATATCCCTTTATCGAACAAATAGCTATAAACTTTAACGGAAAGACATGGAGAACACACACGGTTTAAAAATATACATGGCCAAAAAAAATAAAGAAAGAAACAGCAGGCTTCAAAACAGCCTAAATAATCCACACAGACAAGTGCAACACAATCACAGAGAGAAGTATTCTTCATGTTCACTAATGGACTTCCTTACTGCCCACACAGTGTGCTACATCAGCACTCTGTGCTACCATCCTGCCCGGCCCTAATGTTCGAGCAGGGCTCGGTCAATGTTCTCCTACTGTTCCAACTTGGCTGGGTTAAATGATGAAACATGTCTTAAGTGTTTTGGAAGACGATTTTGAATGGACAGAGTATCAAAAGAGTAGAATTTGGGGACGTGGCTCTGTGACGCTGGAGAATTCGATCGATATCTGGCATTATAAAGATGCTCTCAATTTGTGACGCACTTACTGAATGATTGATGATCATTGGCATCCTTGTGGACAATCACTTTTGTTGTTCCTATACCAGCTCTATTTAGACTCTTCTGTCTAAATAATGACAAACTTGACTTTGACCATTTGCCCCCACAAAAAAAGTGATCCGACTTTTTTTCATTAGAGTTCTAAACAAGCAAAAGTGTGCTATGCAAGTTTGTAAACACACAGAGGATGCTTTTAACTTCAAAGAGTTAAGATACCATTCGTCTTTGACATGCTTTGATGACTGCTGTGAATTGTGTTTTTCGAATGTTTTTGTTTTGTTTTTAGTTGCTGTTTATTTCAAGTTCTGAGGTTTGTTTTGTTTTGTAACAAATGATGTTGGATCCTTGTCTTATAAGAGTGAAAATACAGGTTCTCTTTGATGTATGACTTCTGTAAGATTTGTTTTCAGTTTTGTTTTTCCATTTTGTTGTTCAAGTGTTTTTGTTCAACTTTATTTTGTTGCAAGTTTTAAAATGCTTGTGATGTAACAATAATGACTACTAATTAATATCTCATTCACATTCTCAATTAAATCCCATTTAATCCACACTATGTAAATATGTAAAACTGTAATCTGTTACTGATTCCAAATTACATGACAAAAATTGTAATTAGTAACGTAATTCAATATATTACACATTTTAGGTAATTTAATCAGACTACTTTTTGATTTTAGATTACTTTTGTCCTAACTTGTTTATCATATTGATTTAAATAGGATACTCTTGTGCCATCTTGATATAAAAATGCAAAGAAAATGCTATTTAACATTACTCTGAATTCTAAATGAAATACTATAATTACTTCTAAATAATATCTCTGAACATTCACATTTAATTGGCACTATGTAATATCTAATCCTTGATTATTATAATCTTCAAATTATATCTATACATATTTTAAATCAGATGTATAACAAATCATGTTAGTAACTTAAATCTTAAACTCAAACGTGTTGACAGGGCACAGGCTACAGAAACTGCATGATTTAGAAAAACAGATGTATGACAGCTGCATGACTGCGTTTTGGGCCTCAAATTAGCATGTATTGCAAATGTTGTGCTTGAGGCTCAGTGTTGAGTTTGACTGTTATTCTTCACTCTAATTAAATATTACAGACATTCTGAATGAATGTACATTAAAGTTAGATGTACTACCACTGGAATAAATTAGTTAATATGGGTAACAAATTGTGTTAGTTGGAAAATATCTATCAGGATGTTCAGCCACTAACCAAAAGTAATAACCACAATGAAAATCTGATTTTAAATCTTTAACAATTGTTTTCTGCTGGTTACTGTGGTCTTGTAAAAAGGTAGCTTTGAGGTTAAACCACTTTACTTTATGGGTAGGTTTCAATGCAGAAAAACACAGTCTTGATAAGAAGTTTTACTTGGTTTACTTTATACTAAAGCAGAAAAAAAAAGCTATTAGGCTCAACCCATTACATGTTTACGAGCTCAAGACCCGTAACACCCTTCAAGGGTTAAAAGAAAAACTGGGGACTCCTTGCCACAATTCGACCACTGCCAGCTGTTCTTTGATGTGTGAGGACATTTACCCTATTCTCTCTCTGCCTTAAGTGAGAGCTGGAAACCTTTAAAGCCTTCTCATTACACGCATACCACCTGCAGCCCCTGGAAAATTCCCTAAACTAAAGGTGACGCGGTCAGGGTTACCCTACTATAAACAGATTACTAAATACCAGTCCATCATCCCTCTACTCTCACCTTCCACTCAACTTTTCATTCCCTGCTCTCTCCATTTCAGCTCCCCCCTTTTCCAGCCACTGCTTTCAACCTCTATTAAATGTTGTCTTCTTTCATTTGCTGCTGCATTATGCCTACGGATCATATTTCTTCATTTGCACGCATTCTCTGTTCTAATTATAGTTCTTTCATAGAGCCTCAATTGCAAACTCAATCTCTTTTCTCACCATGCACCTTTCTTCTAGTTATGTCAAAATATTATTGACACTGGAATTTAAGATTTAAGCCATCAACATCAGTTGTGCATTACATATCAACAATTAACAAGATGTTTACAGCATTTAGTAATCTAGGTTAATAAAGGTTACAATAGTTGACCCAAAAATTTTAATTGTCATTTACTCACCCACATGTTGTTCCAAACCTGTATGACTTACTTTCTTCTGGATTTTGCATTGTTTTTACACATACAGTGAAAGTCACTGTGTTCCAAAACCAACACTGTTCATTATTAGTTCATGATACCTAATGCATTAACTAATGTTATGTTGTGCAGTGTTACCATCAAATCTTTTGCTGTTTCTGTGACATAGACCAATGATGTCCTTTGAGGTAAGGTTACAAGTGGCCCAATATAAAATTGGTTAATTTATGAAAGAAACTCCATAGATTTGGCACGCACTGTGTATAGCAGCACATCATAGCCTCATTATGTAAGCCACAGATATGCACAGAATTCTAAATACAGTAATAACACTTGTGCCGCCACAGTTGGTGTGTAGGTGGAAGTTAGAAGGGAAAGCCCTCAGAGGTTGATCTTTCTCTCTCTCTCTCTCTCTCACACACACACACTCTAACAGACACACACATTTCACATTACATTAGTGCATTTGTCATTCTAGCCTAGCAGGCCTGCAGAACAACTTTGATTCTACTGAGTCAGCTGTTGGAAGATTGTGCTTTTCATGGGAGGGTAAAAGCTGTGTGACGACCTTATAATGTGTGAGCAGTCTTAAATATTTTGTTTCAGGGCTCAAAACAGTGTCAGCTGTTACCATGCATCACTGGGAGCAACAGCCATGAACACACAGTACTGGCGTTTAGTGACCTTTACTTTAGTAACTCATTAACCAATAGCAGTCAGCTTCAGTTCCGTGTTCCCCACTGTTTCATTTTCCCGAGGCCTTTCCTGCTACCCACGCTACTTCTTCACGAACTCCCTCATTCCCTCCTCTCATTCATTCTTCTCTGGGATATCGATCACATCTTTTACACGGCGTAGACCAGACTGATTTTTCATATGCTGTACGCTTATTTGACATATCGGATCCGTCGAAATACTCGCTCAGTTCCGAATCAGATAATTACTTTTTTTTTGAGCCTGACAGACAGACAGAGTGGATAAACCCTTGATGTGGACGTGACACCTGTCAATATGTGTTTATAACGCTAATACCGGGACTCCACATGCTTTTTTAATAAAGTGTGAAATTAGCAATAAAGTTCACTACCGCAGCTGGTGGTATTTTACGCCTTACCCAGCCTATAAAAATACCCTCAGACCGAATCAGCAAACTCGCCAGTGAAATTAGTGAGGGAAATGAATAATCACACTAATGTTCTTTGTCTTTCGCAGGAATCTCGTCCAGGGGTTTGATCGTTCTCAAACCTGTCATCTGTGAACTACACGCGACAGGGAAAGGTCGCCATCCAGCGGTAATAAACTAGCTTAAAAAAATGGCTATTGTTTTCGTGAATTTAAGCCTCCAAACAGCACATTCAATATCACATCTATGCTATAGTTGTTGTTGTTTAAACAAATGAACACAGTTAAAAGTCACTGGGATATGTTCAAGCAAACAACTACTATGTAACGAAGATGAAACCGTTTACATAGCAAGGTTTTAATTTTGCTCATAAATTGGCCAGGACAGCCTGTCACATTTTCAAATGTTATTTAGCTACAATGCATTAATTACAAACTTGGCTGGAATTTTGAATGACCTAGTACATTTATAATTCATATTGTGTTTGATGAAATATTGTATTATAGAAGCTTATTATATACAGAAAATAAACACACTGTATAACTCATTAGGCATATATTTCAAACTAAATGTGTATTGGGGGCTATATATAAAATGAGAAGATCTGAGGATGCTCTGGCAAAGAGAAACCCATCACTCCAAGAAAATTATCAAGGATATTTCCCACAAAGTAATGAACTCAGAAATCGCAAGTAGGGAACAATATTGCACTGCAATCTTGTGGGTTGGAATGTGAAGTAATTGTCTTCATTTTCAGTCCAATAAGAGATCTTTTTATACACCATTCTGCTATTTTTTCTATATGTAACTAAAAATTCAGATTAATAAACCTGAATGTCTTAAGAAAATGGGAATAATGTTAAAGGAAACATTAAAATATCATACATTATTATAAACTAGCTATTTAAAAATGTGTCATGGAGCAGTTTTTCCCTGCTCATTTTCTTGCCATATTTCTTTTTTTAATTTCAGTAGATATCTGAATATAATTAGGTGGATTAGTTTTATCTTTGGAAAAGTCACAACTTAGCCCACTCTGCCCTAAATATCCCCTTCCAAATATGCTGGAAAATGCATACCAGTACAGTTACACTGTAACCAGAGCGAGTTCAAAATTTGCTGTAAAAATAAGATATTAATCCACAGCACATGGAAAGAAAATATCCTTTACTTTCAATAGAACAGAAATGATCTTAAAAAGAACTTTCGAGTAGGCTTCAATGATTTGATGACAAATGTTGGAGGCATACAGATTCACATTTGCTAAAAGGAAAGAGAATGTTAGTATTGCTTTAGTCTTGAAGCAGTGCATTAATTAACAGTGTCTGAACACATTAAACATAAGCAGGACAAATAATATTCCAAGAAACGGTTCATATCCACAAAGATGTTTGCACACACACACAAATGTGCATATGATTGATTTGTGCCATTCACCTGCCCACTATAGCTAACACGAATCAGAATGTAGACTGTATGGATGCATGCAATATCTACCTTGAGTCTACCAAACAACACACATAAACAACAGCGAAAACAGAACATACACCTCATATAAAAAGACATCCTTCAAATGAAAAGAGAGAAAATAATGTGATTTAAAAGTTCGAAACATTACAAAATATATACATACAATATATACACATACATAAACACACACGCATATATATAAAATCATTCAAAAGACCTTATATATACATCTGTGTACATATGTATCTGTATGTACATTATGTATACATTTTAAGCAGTCTAGTCCAGGTTTATATGTGGAACTTCACTAACTGCAAAAAACGATGTAAAATTTATGAAAATACAGAAGTTTAATCCAAGCAGTACTGAAGTAAATAGAGAATCTCTAGGGGGAAAAACATGGGTAAATGACAAATTACTATATGATGCTCAACTTAGAGTAATAGATCACACAAAAAAAATAATTCTATCATTATACTCACCCTTATGTCATTCTAAACTTGTATACATTTTATATCTGAAGAACAAAAAATACTATATTTTGAATAATGTTGGTAACCAAATCTGGTGATCATTGACTTCTACTGTACATATAAAAACAACAGACATTTCACAAAATATCTACTTTCATGTTCCACAGAATAATAAAAAAAAAAAATCATGCAGGTTTGGAACAACATGAGGGTGAATAAATGAAGACAATTTTCATTTTTTGAGTGAACTAACCTTTTAAACCACTTTAACTGAGTGGCTGGCTCTAAATACATGACCTGACCAGCATCAGCTGTCATTAATCTTTTTATTGAGTGAGAAATACCTAAATCTATCATATGAATCAAATAGACAATGAGGAACAAGTGAGAAACACAATACCCTACAGCAATGTGGCCACGCATTCACGCAACACAGTATTGAGATGGTAGCAAATAGGGGAAAAAATGAGAGGGAAACCCACTAAAACAAATGCAACCCTGTAGTTATAACTTTCTAAAAAAAAAATCTACTTCATGTCTCATCAAGTCCAATTTGCCTTGGGTTTATAGCTCTGTTGCCATGGCAGCATCCGTTTCTGCTTTGTCATGATGGTTAAAGTTCAAATCCCAAAGCCACAGGCTTACCCTGGTTCTCCCTCTCTACAAGACAAACCTCCTCAATTCTTTCTCTCTTGCTGCTGGCCACTCTTCCACTCCCTCCATCCCTTCATCTCTCTCTATCCCTAAAAGCCCTGTGCTGCAGAGTTAAAGTTGTTGTTATTTGAGCTCGAGCAGCTATTGGGGTCAACGGCGCAACCTGGAGGGCCCGGCGCCTGTCTGTCCCCGCTTCCTCCCCTTCTGGCTTCTCTATCGAAACTTTTCTCTTCCAAGGGCTTCCCGATCCAGGCGCCATATCCATGTTGGTTCAGCGCCAGGAAGAACAGCCTCTTGGCATCCTGGAATGAAGTGGCGGCCATCTTAGCGTGGGCATAGGACGGTTGTGCCAGCAGATCGGCTCGGCCTGCATGCTGGCACAAAGCATGGAAGAGACGGAACAGATTGGACTTGGTCACCCGCGATATCTCCATCTTGGGACTGGCATGAAAAAAGAAGAGAAGTCAAGGTGTTCGGGTGAAGTGCTTTGGATAAATATTCAATTAGCGAGATTAGCTGGATTTCCTTTTTATCACTGTGATATGTGATGAATGGGTCTATCTCTCACCTTTCCGCTTTGCCCTTGGTGCCATCCAGCACCTCCACGGTAAACTGGTCCGGTTGACTCCAGTTAACGCTGGACTCTTTGGTCTTACCTGTGTGGCGTGTCGAGTCATACACACTCACCCTGCCCACCTGCACCAACAATATGGAAATGAAGTGAAAACCAAGTAAAAACAAAAGTTTCACAGAACTAAATGCAGTGTGTTTTGTGTGAGCGTACCTCAGGGTGGTTAAGAGTAAAGTTTGCTGGTAAGCTGTTTTTGAACGCATCCCCGTCTCTAGCCAACCGGCAGCATACCGCTCGAGCCAGGTGACCATGGCTGTAGAGATACCCTGAACAAACACATATCAAAAAAAGTTTATGAATAATGCTCTAACAATAAGACATTTAAAAATATATATTAATACTTTTTTCATTATTATTTAATAGAATTTAATAAAATAGATCAGATTTAAATAATATGGTAATAATGAATTTTAAAATGATCTTACATATAATTTGATTATAACTTACATTATATAATACATTACCTATTTCTATTATTACTATTACCAATAATAATTTTTTCATACATTATGATTTCAATAATTTCTTAATATCTAATTTATTAAACAATTGTAGTAATACATTATGAATTTTAAAATGATAATGCACATTTGTTTTAATAATTTCATAAAATACATAGTATTTTAATAATAATATTTTATAATGAATTGTAAAATAATTATACTACATTTTATACAACTTAATTACTACTATTATTGTTATATATATATATATATATATATTTTTATATAATAAATACCTATATTTTGTATTTTTTAAATAAATTTGAATATAAATAAAATACTGATATTAAAAATAATGCATTTTAAAATTCTACATTACATATAACTTTATTAATACTATTATAGTTATAGATATAAATTTAATATAATAAATATACCTATATATTTTGCATATATATATATATATATATATATATATATATATATATATTTTCTAAAAATACTATATATAAAATAAATACCAATAATAAAAATACATTTTATATAATTATTAAACATGTTTCTATCATTTAATCAGTTATTTTAACCTGATCTATAAATCAGTTTAAATTAAACTGACCTTTAGGACTTGGATGTAAAGCCTTTACTGTAAATATAACTAAACAAAACACACAAAAGACAGGCTTGAAAACACTGCGCTTCATTATTCAAAACATGGTAGGAGTGTTTACCAAGAGTGATAGAGCGCAAATACACGGGGTGGATGAAGTGGCTAAGGAGCGCCCCCTGTAGGCCGAGCACGTTCCAGCGCAGGATCTTGTCGCTGCAGCTCATGGTCCTCAGGCGCTCACCGTGCTGAATGCCATCCCAGGTGGGCACAATATCACTGGACTCCACTGGGATGGTGCCTTCACCTGAGAAAAGAAAGGGGTGGGGAATCTTAGATCATTCAAAAATATGCAAGAACATATGAAGTGACAGATAAGTAGATGACCAAAGGAGAAGGCTTTAACACCGTCTACAGTAGCTCTAGCAAACTAGTTATTAGCGGTAAGCATAATCTGATTTATCGCTGGAGTTTCAGAAAAGTATGTCACAATACATCATGAGGCTGTTTTTTTTTTTACTTCCTTGTCAGCAGTGTTAGACTCAGCACAACAGCTACCCAAGCACAACTGCCAACATCTTGT
Source organism: Schizothorax lantsangensis (assembly GCA_027422415.1). Taxonomy (NCBI): domain Eukaryota; kingdom Metazoa; phylum Chordata; class Actinopteri; order Cypriniformes; family Cyprinidae; genus Schizothorax; species Schizothorax lantsangensis. The sequence continues at coordinate 19,178,425 of CM049850.1, read as the reverse complement.
GTCGACCTGTCAAGTTAAATCCACAGATCAGCTCACCTGCCAACCGTTTGGCCACGTAATAGCTTTTCTCCTATCCCACTAGACAATGGCAGTTTTGCCTGGCAAAAGGCCACCCTCACGTGGCTACAGAGATAACCATAACCAGATGGCACTGATGAACACTGCTGAGTGCGTCTTAGTTAATCCAACAGTTAGCGCACTAGAGACAGTGTACCTGAGGTCCTGGAACTACGCCACAGCATGTGTGTACAGCAATTCCAAAGATGAATGTTATTGGAGGGGTCTTTGAATTTAATTTTTAAGTATAGATGTCAAATCATTCAGAAGATCTTGATTAACCTGAAACCTTTTGTCTGTATGTATGCATGCATGCATGCATGTATATATGTATATATATTACCCCATAGATGGGGTCTCTTACCATTCTCCACCTTGGTTCTGAGCTTGCCCTGTTTTACGTTCTCAAAGAGAGGCATGTGCTGAGAGCCATTTAATTCGGCTGCCTCGCTGCTTGACTTATCGAACAGAGCGCCATCGCCACATGGAGCAGTGCTGTGCAGCAAAGAAAAGAGCACATGAAAGAAGTGTCATTCATGTTTGCAGATGAATCTCGATTCTAAAACTCGCTCGGAGGAGAGGAAGTGCATGTCTCACCTAATATACAGATGAAAGGTGATGTCAGATTTGATCTTCAGCTTCCCATCGTCTGCCACCTCAAAAATAGTCTCATCACCAGGGCTTTCCCAATGCTTCATCAGCTCACTGTACAAAAACCTGAGCCATACAGAAAAAACAAGACATTATTTAACACAGATTTAAGTTATTCTACTTGTAGGGCTATTGGTGAAAATATATATATATATGCTTTTGACATCTCTCCCACATTTTTTCTAGATTTATTAAACTGTTAATATGAGTTATTTCAATATTAATTCAATAATAATAATAATAAACTGACGCATTTTAAATATTTATTCATTACATACAGAATGAAAATAATATATAATTTGTTAAAAATAAACTATATTAATTTAGATGTAAATTAATAATATATTTAAAATACACAATCTTTCTGTATTTTTAATCGCATCCAAAATAAAAGTTTTGTTTACATAATGTGTGTATACTGTGTATATTTATTATGTATATATAAAAGACATACAGCATATATTTTGAAAATATTTACATGTATATATTTATATTCATATAAATGTATCATATATAAATATATTTAACATATTATAAACAACATTTTTCTTAAATATATACATGCATGTGTGTATATATACACATAATAAATATACAAAGTACACCCACATATATTATGTAAACAAAATCTTTTATTTTGGATGTGATTAATCGCAATTAATCGTTTGACAGCACTAGTATTTATATATATATTATATAAAATTGTAATATTAAAACCAAACTATATATTAATATATAAAAATAATATATTTCTTATATTTTTTTATAATAGTTAATAGATGGTGCTTTTTACACATCACTCCCACATTTTTTCTAGATTTATTTAACTGTCAATATGAGTTTTCAATATTAATAATAATAATAATAAATTGATGCATTTTAAATATATTTATTCATTACATATAGAATGAATAATATATTTTAAATACAATTTGTGTATTTTTAAATATATAATGTTTTTATATATTAAAACCAAACTATATATTAATATATAAAATGAATAATATATTTTAAAGCCATAATTGTATCATTTACATTAATGTGTGTCTATATTATTGCCATATGAGCACAAATGGCTATTTTTAAATAACATTAATATATTTAATATATATTTTCAAATGATTTATAACTCAAATGTACCATTATCATTGAGAAAGACAGAAAGAGAAAGAGAGCAGGCATACGAGCAGACATTGTCTGTCTCTCAGTAACATCTGCAGAACACTAAATATAAAGTCAATATATTTATGCATATTTGCTGTCTGTGAACATACAGACTCTCATGTCTTTAGATCAGAATTGAGCCTGGCTGTACAGGCAATAGCCATGTAGCAGAGCTGCAAGAGTGAAATCAATGCTGAATTATGAATCATGGATGCTTAGCAACGTGAGCGGCTTAGAGACATGTGAAATGTTCTTTGCTGCTAACGCTTGACAGTAGCCCGGATAAAGCTGCAGTTTACGTGACCCTGGATTGAAGCGTCTCAGTTTCTGCGTGCGCAGCGGTCTATGCTAGCAGGGTGGCCCACCGCTCAAATTACAGAAACGACTAAGCTCCTCTCGCCTATTGTCAGTAACATCTGCAGCGTCAATATATTTATGAGCTGCTGTGAAATAAGACTCCAGCTTGAAGAATGAGCCGGAAAAAGCTGTAGAATGAGAGGAAAAATGAATTATGCAATTGCCACTGCTGCAAGCTGATATAAAGCCTACTGCGTGGCAGTCATTAACAAGACTAAGCTCCTACATTACAGGTGTAAGGCCACAACAATTACAGCACATCTCTAATTACAGTGCACACATCATGTTGGCTGTGTCTGTGTTAAGTCTATTTGTGTGTCTGTACCTGTCCCGAGGCTGACAACGGTTCCGAGAGTATCTGATCCTTTCCGCATCACGATGGTAGCAAGAATCTTCCTACCCAGAAGGCTGTGCTGGATGCGTGCTGTGAGGGCATTAAAGCGCTGATGGCTTAGCATGGCGATCTGATCATGCATCGTACTGCCTGACACTGGCAGCTGAAACATACAAAATTTATTGTAATAATTATGTCTCACATGTTTCTGGAAGACTTCAAGAAATAATGTAAAACTGGTCACTAATATAGCAAAATGGTTTTGTATATAATAAATAACTTTAATAAAAAAAAAAAACATGCACACTATTTATGGCATTGATAAGAAATATATTTATAAATATTTTAAGATGTATAATTAAATAAGTTCACACACAATACAAATTTTTGATAGTACTACATAACAGGGTCAGAAATGAACACTTCCATTAAGGGGCAATTTTTGCCCCCTGGAATTGATTTCCAGGGATATTTTTACATTCCTGAGGGAAATTTTTTATCACCACCTTAATAATTCTATCTGTGTTGTCTTTAAAGGCAAATACTTAAATTTAAACAATTACTTCCATCAAAATACTTTAAACTGTTGCCAATAACAACTGACTGTTTAAAATTGTATCAAAATTATACGTTTAAAAACAGGAGCTAATAGTGCTGCAATATTATGACAAAGATCATTATTGTAGATTACTGCTCTTGATATTGCAGCAATTATTATTAAATGTCAATTAATAGAATACATATAAAAAACTTTTTGTTTTTGTTTTGTGTCTGCGTTTTGGGGAAATGGCTCGTCATATTCTGGCTGTGGCTTCACAGACAAACATGTCAGTCCACGAAGTTAGTCTAGTCTAGCACAACTTATGCAAAAACTCCTGTTATAATCACTGAAGCTACGAAATTAATCTTTTATTTACATCGTGTCTGCACCGTGTTGTTTATGACGAGGGAATTCACAAACGCAAAGCGCAAAATCTAAGAGTCTCTGATTGGCCATTCTAAGCTCAAAGGAAACGCGCGTGATTGGTTATAAGACTCAACACTGGGAAAAAATAAATAAATCTGTTGCAGTGCGCGCGAATCAAAATTTAATTCTACGAATAGACACTTTTCATTTTAATCGCGACAGCCGCAATCGATTGTTTACTGTGCAGGGGCAATATTTGCCGCTTTATCTTTAATTTGTGGGGGCATTTTTGTCACAAGCCCCTGTTAATTTCCGACCTTGCTACATATAAACTTGTGTTTAATACATGTAAAAACCTTTCAAATAGGACTCAAAATTAACATTTCTGTTGAGTAAATATGACTGAATTACACAATTTAGAAACTCAATTTACAATTCAAAGTTTTTCTAACTATATATTTTCTAACGAAAAGTTCTTGTAAACTGCAACAAAGTCAAACTGGAGGAACGGGAACAACACTTGGCAATGTAAATGTTGTGTGCAAAAAAGTTATGCAACATTGTCTGTCCATCAGAAGCTTATCAATATAGCAAAAACCCACCAACAATTAAATTTGGTACTGCTTTCAAATATTACGACCCCTCAATATTTAATAGCACTTTGTTAATCAGAAGTTAATGCATATTTAAAAGCTACTGCTAGTTTTATTAAAGTTGCTGCACGTTTAATACCTCCGGCGTGAGCTCTCCAGTACGTGCTGCTTTCTCTGCTTCTCCAATGAGCACTCGAAGAGCAGCGTCCGCTGCCTCCTGCTTCCCCTGCTTTTTATTACTAGCACAAATTGCAGGAAACCACCGCCCTCCCAATTTAGCCTGGTATGTAAACCTTAAAGAGAGAGAGGTAAGTTAATTTGATTTGATCTTTTTAATGTGTGGCCGTGCAGCAGGGAGTCAGACACACAGAGATGGGAATCCTGCTGCTTTTGTGATAAGGACATAAAGATCACAAAAACACGACCGAGAGTAAGAGTGCGCATGTACTTGGGCTCGTGCGAGGGTCCGGACTGGCCCACCAGGCGGATCTCAGCAGCGAAGCCTCGAGCACGGGCGTACTCGAGCAGGCCGGACACAGCGTTGTTGTTCAGGTGGTTGATAAGGTCACCCACACCTGCTTCATGAGCCGCCTGGAGCTCGGCTGCCGTCAGAGGGGGTAGCGAGGGGCATGCGGGAATCGCTGGCTGAGACTCATTGTCTCCCAGAGGGCAGAAAGTACCTGGAGGCTAAAAGAGAAAAATTGTGTTTAATCTACCAGCACACAAAATTCTCCTTTTCCTGTCTTTCAAATAGTCCTCTTTTCATTCTTGTAATGTCTCCAAACTACTCTTCACCTTGTTGAGATGTAGTAGTCCATCTCCCATCAGCTCTTTCACGGCCTCCTCCGCTGCCAGCTGCTTCGCTGCTTTCTTACTGGGTGCTGAGGCTTCTTGAAAGAGACGCTCCCCAACCTTTACGCGGAACATAAACCTGACGCAGGAAGTGAAGAAAAAACAAGAAAGATGGTGAGAGAAAGGAGTGAAAATGACCAATCAGTCACAGTGGACACTGGCTTTTAAAATCTAACGAGGAAGTTCTTTTCCATTGAGCACTGAATCCCCCAATCAGTTTGAATAGTTTCACACAGAACAGAATTAAACGGTTACAACTGAATAAATCAGCATATTAGAATGATTACTGAAAGATCACAGTTGTCTTTTGTAACTACCTCTGCTTCTTCAGTTATTCAAACGTATAATCATTTGTTGCTGCAGTAAAGCACACTGAAACATTTGATAATGACAGAAAAATAAAATAAAATTATGCATGCAGTCAATTCATGATTTTGCCTACAAGAGCCAAAACATATTTTTGTCTGGTAATGCTAATTTGGCAGGCAGTGCTACATTTACATCAAGGCCAGTAATCAGAGCCACTCTTTTACTAAAGGCCATGAATATCCACTGGCACATGAGAGAACTCTATATGAATGTTTGTGGAGGCTTTCCTGAATGAAATCCAATACTAAGATTTCTCATTTAATCTGCTGTACAAGAAATGAGGAGAAATTACATTCAATTTTGTTTTCAATCTGCCATTCACATATCTAATATGTGAAAAAATACAGCTACCCCATCTGAAGAGCTGTAACTTACTGCACGTGAAGTAAAATAAAAGCTTTTTCTCAATAGAGATCAAGTTTCACCGATCTGTCTGTGTTTTGTGTTGTAAATTAGGGTGTGACTGAGTACACCTGTACAAACTTTAGGAGCAGCAAATTTGTCTATAAAATCATATTGCATTTTGAAATGCAATAACATTTAACATCTCATATTGCTGCTGCTTAGATATCAAGGGTAAGATGACAAAAGGTATAAAATCAAACTGAAATTACATTGGGAGATCATTGCAAGAAAAAAATGATAATTTTCTATTCCCATAAAGGCCACGCATCTGAAAAAAGTTCATTTGGCAAAGAAATAAAGGAACACCTTTTGAGTTTATGTGAGCGTCTGACAATATATTTTTAATAAGCGCCTTATTTAAAATTTTTAGCTCGGATCAGCTCCTGAGATTTGTGAAGCTCTCAGGTTTGTGTAGAATGTTCGGCGATCACTGCAAACACTCTGAAGCATGCATACAGATTATATTTAATTTCGCTAAATATTCAGTTTAATAATCCTACTAGGCCATACCATGATTTCAATATTATTTTCATTATTTCTTTTAATTTGTCAGTGCAAATTTGATACAGACTCTGATGCTTATAGACAACAGCTTTCTACCACTTCTCATACTTTTATAAGCAAACCCAATGTGGGAAAACGATGTAAGAGAAACAAAAGAAAAATGAGCAAGGTAAAAAAAAAAATAAAAAAAAAAAAAAGATACAGATAAAACAACATTTTGGGCCAGGATTACACAAAGCAGACATTGTATTTTATAGGCAGCAAAGTCACACCGAAGGGGCAAAGGGAATTAAGGACACAGAAGAACACGGATAGCAAGAAAAGGGAACAGAAAAAGAGTCTGTGAAGAGAAAAGAATAGCACTACCAAAACAACAACATAAAGCTCAGTAGATTCAGTAACTGAAAAAAGGGGAAATGGTAAAAAATAAAGAGTCAAGGACTTTAAGAGGGAGAGCAAGAGTGAGAGGGGTTAGTACAGAAGGTGCATGGACATTGCCGAGAATGTGAGGACAGCAAGGGGACAGAAGAGCATAGAAAACACATCAGGACAAAAAGCATGTTACTTTCTGTAGCAGGATTAAAGAGATGTAACCTAAAGCCCTTTACTGTGGGATATGTTTTACCGTGGATCATGGGGTGGCCCTTCCTGTCCTGTCTTGATAAACTGGATGGCATGCCCACTGCGCTGGCTATGCTCCATTAGGACAGATACAGGGTTCTTTCCTCCAGGTAAAGACCGAGACAGAGCCTGGGGTGGAGTATCCGTACCACCCTTTAGAAATGAGACAAAGAGAAACTAAATGTATTTTTATATACAACATTTTGTAATCATTCATATATACGTTCAGTTAAAGGTAACATAGGATAGCAAAACTGCTATGAGAGATTAAATGATTAGGTTTCATGCAACTTTGACACTGAAAACCAAAAACAAACATACTAGCATATCATCTGCCAGGTCAGTGGTTGACTCCACTCCCTCAATGCTCGGTTCATTCTCTTCGCCATCACCTGCTCCGTCCGTCTCCTTTAAAAGAATCTTCAGGGTTATGGCTGCAGCATCTTTTTTGGCCACTTTTTTGTTTGGACCATCAGTCGGTGGAAACCTACGACCATCTAGCATGACCTGCATCCGAAACCTGGAGACAAAAAGAAAAACCTCAAATTATAAATCCATGAAAACACAGTTGCCGTGTTTCTACTAATTCTTAATCATGCAACCCCTTTTCACCAAAATTCACTAGCAAGAGAACTTCTGTTACATCTCCAAAAAGCCTTGGCTGTTTCTGTGTTAAGAGGCTTTACCACAGAAAAACTAATGCTCATACGCACCCGTAAACAAGCTTTTCATCAACTAACCTGGGGTCATGTGAGGGTCCAGACTGGTCTAGAAGTAGGAATTCACAAGTGTGTCCAAGATGCTGAGCAAACTCCAGCAGTCCGCTAACTGGGTTCTTACTGCAGGCCTCTATTAGTTTCTGCAATCTGCTTGACTCCAGGCTTTGGGCTGGGGGAGCAGCCAATGAAACGGCAACATTGGAGCGAATCGTGTTCAGGAACTCTGGAATATCGTCAGATGCCCACTGTGAACGTTCTCCTCCATTACTGGCCATATCCTGATAGTAGGAAGGAGGTTGGAAGTAGCGGAAGGTGGAAAGTTCACTGGGTTTGGGTGGCATTGCCTCAAGGCCAGGCATGTCAAGCTCTGGGTTATACGTGTTGTTGCCTAAAATCTCATCCAATAGATTTTCACCCCCATCCATCGGCTCTGCTGCAATACCACCTGAAAACTCAAGTCCATCACTTACATTTGTAATCGCTTCTGCTGTAAAGTTCAACATCTCAGCACTGTTTTCATCCTGTTTCGCAGTTGCGGCGACTTTTCGTTGGCGGTCCATCTTTTCCTGCCGGTGTGCACTAAGCGACCAGATAGGTGGTGTAACTTCGGAATCACGCCTTACGTCACCTTGTTTCTCCAATGCATAGAGTGTGGGATTAACCTGATTGGCACTTCGCAGGCCAAGGTTCTTGGCAATCAGAAGTGCATTGCTTGTACCTGCTTCGTAGAGGTACTGTAGAATCTTCTCTTTGCTATCTTTAGTATCGGCCATTGTTGGCAAGGTTACTGACTGCACAGCAGGTAAAATAGTCTTTTGAACCTGGTCAGGAAGCAATGTTTCACAGGTATCTTCACCTTCGGAGTCCTCCGACTGGTCAGTGGAATTGCCGTCAGCCTCAACGAGGATCTGTGATGTAGAGGGAGCACTGGTGCTGATGAGATTTCCTGTAGCCTCTTGGTTTATGGATGACTTCTGACCTGGCTTTGTCTCAGAATCCTTTGAAGACTGTGTTTGGTCTCTCTCTTTGATGGGCTCACTGTCCTCTTCCTTGTAGAGTCTCCACAGAGGAGGAATCTCACCTTGTTTTACTGCTTGGTTTGTCCTTAAGAGGGCATATAAAGCCTTATTAACAATCTTCTTGGGAAGGCCAAGCTTTTTACCCAAGGCCCTGGCCTGAATGGTCTCGCCTGGCCTGAGTGACTTCAAAAAAGCAAGGACCTGTTGCTGGATCTCAGGGGTCAAATACAGAGACTCTCTGACCGAGCCGGGAGAACTGGAAACCTTGCTGGCAAGGCTACTGCAGGACGAGGTGTCAACCCTTGTTACCCGGTCACCCAAACTCAGACTATGAAGGCCAGAGGATACATCATCTACCTGTGTATTCCAGTAGTGCTTAGTGTTTTGATTGGGATAATACTCTCCCTTCTGGAGATGGTGATTCCAGTGTGACTTTCTCCTAGATCCAGGTGTATTTCCGAAGTTCTGCTCCCTTTGCCAGTTTCCTCTGCCTCTGCCGTAGCCGTCTCTACTTCCAAAACTGCTACCACTTGATTTGAAGTCACGATAACCTGCCTGGTACTGGATAGGCCCAGTAGAGACCTCTTCCCCTCGGCCGGAGGTTTGGAACCCTCGCTGCTGAGGCGCTTTGAACTGCGGAGCCTGAGCACTCTGCCCCCTGAGGAACTGCACCTGGTGTTGTTGGAAGCTTAGACCATATGAGTCGAAGATCTGATCACTGCCGTGCTGGGGGGATGCCCACAGGGGTGGATCAGAAGGGCTAGGGGGAAAAGGACGACCACGTAGAGGCACACCAGGAGCACCCGGGCGAGTGGAGTAAAGGGAAGGGTGCGGATAGCTTCCAGATACAAAGTCTGGGCTTGGGACACGAGGGCCTCGTGGGTGACCAGTGAATTGGTAGGAATGAAACTGAGGTTTTCCCTGTTGGGGAGGGAGAGAGAATCGCTGGCAATCTTTGTGAAACCCTCCTCTACCTCTGCTCATAGCGCAGGGGTGGGGGGCGAGAAGGGTGTAGCGTTAGGCTTGGTCGATGGGATGTGTGCACGTGCTAGGATGAGTCTCAGCTGTCTCGATGTAACGTCACAACAATACCAAAGGCTTAGTCTGTGCACTGCTTCTGCAGAGAGACAGAGAACAACAGAGAAATCCATGAAAGAATGCAAAGGGGATGCAGGCTTTCTGATGTTGCAGTGTCACAGTACAGACATACAAATCCTGTCTGCACATTTCTTGGCAACCCAGTAGACTGTAATTTGAGGAATTGGTAAAAGGCTCACAGATTAATTATTCATGCTTATTGTGACAACCAATTTATTTCTGGCTTAGTGAGTAATTTGCGGATCCTTATGGTAAGAGAAAGTGGTCATGGGTAATAGAGGAAAGCACATTGAAGGACATTCTCTCCCAATATGAGCAACTATATTAGGTAAAGCACAATGATGTTTTTACGTAACTGGCAAAACTTTGCAAGATGTCAGTGAACATAACACTAGTTTAGAAAATGCAGTACTCAACAGCCTAGTGTAGGTCTGGTGTACATCACTGAGAGTTTAAAATAAGTTGCTTATTAAGACTCTACAGTCCTCATAATACAATAGGTCAATGGGAAGCACTTAGCCAGCAAATTCATTATTTTTAATGGATTCAGGCAACAATAGCTCAGAAAAATAGCAAGGTTATGACACATTACAAAAAAGCTGAATGTGAGAGCTACATTTCTAACCACACTCTTTTTTCCACTTTACTATTTGTTAGACACCAGTGTGTTAGGGGTGTAATGGTTCAAGTTTTTTCACGGTTCGGTGCATATTTCAGTTTTGGAGTCACAGATTTTGGTACAGTTCAGTTAAGGGAGCGAGGATGGTGGGGGGGAGTATTCTTAAAGTGGAAGTAGAAATTTCCATAAGAATATTCTACTATTTGTTAATAAACACTTAACCAGTTTATCTTAACTTAAAACTTGTTTTCCATACATTGTGTGCCAAAAATATAAAATGTTAAACAGCACTTTTAATATAAAAAAAGGAACAATTTGAAAGTAGCAGAACGGGTTAAAAACCTCAAATTATTGGTAATAAATATAAAAAAGGCACAAATTACGTGTCAACTGGTCAGAGGTTGAAAGTTCTGCAGATACACATTCAGTCTTCTGAACATAGTAACACGTTATGGACTATAATCTCATTTAGGGTTGCAAAAAGTTGAAAAATTTCCAGTAAATTTCGGAAACTTTCCAGAAATTTTGGAAATTTACCGTAAATTATCCACCCCTTTTGCAACACTAATCTAATTACAGTTGATATTCTTCAAAGAAATAAAATAAGGTAAATATATATTTGTATTTGCTTTCCTCTCAATAACAAAAACACACAACAAAAATTACAGCAAAAACAGCAGTTATGAAAGCATCTAATCATAGCGATGTGGATATGCTGTGCAATTCGGCACTCCAGACAAGTCATGTCACATTTATAGCATTTATATTGCGTTTTATGCAACAGATTGTTTTAAAAGCAAGTGGCTTTACAGTATTAACCATGAAAAAGTGACAATGTAGCTTTCAGTTAGAATTAGGCCTACAACTTTATTTTCTGCTATAAAGCAGCTCTCCAGTGTGGAACTACTAATGTAACAATTTTATTAGTGAATGCAAAAAATCCAAAACATATTACATTACAGTGATGTGTGCAAAGATTCAAGCTTGATCTCACTTAGGACTGTTATGATTATCATAATATTAAGCAGGCCAATTTTAAGAGAGATAATGTTGTGAATAAAAATAGATTTATCCAAATATGTTATTTTTTTAATACATGGAGAGAGAGAACTGTTACATCCCTACAGTGTACAATTAAATATTTAAACTGCTATATATATATATATATATATAAAAATCACATACCTGATCTCACAGCCTTCCACCAAATACTAACACAGACAATAGACAATTCCACACAGAGTCTGGCTTACTGTGACCCTGATGCAGCTTCACACGTAACTTCAGACATAACAGCTCACTCTCTAAATAAACTGAAGCGAGAGGGAAAGTGATTCTGCTCGCTAACATTCCACGTGCTCCTCCATGTGCATTAAGAAAGGATACTTGTGGATATTGGAGTTTTGGTGTTCTTTTATCAGTTTCCTATATCATAGTGGCCATCCATTAAAAAAAAATATACTGTATTAACTTATATCAGAGGGTAATTCAATTAAATCATGGTACTTACATGGTATTTTAAAGAACACCATGATCTCACCACTTATTCACACTAACAAAAAAAATAATTAACGTACTAAGATTCCATGTGCATAGAGATTGCATAAGCCATTTCTAACCAACAAAACAACGGCACATCCTCTACACTAGACTTTTCTAAAACCTCTTAAGATTTTAAACATTTCCATGACTTTGTAAAATTGGTCTAAACTCACGATTTTAAAAATCCCTCATATTTCCAGGTTTTCTGTGACCGTGGTATGTTGTGAACCCTGTATAGAACAGATTTATTGTATCACCCAAAGGCACAAGTGGGATCTAAAAGGATGAAAACAGCAAGGTGTTTATTACAAAACTCTTGTAACTAAAGTATCTAAAGCCTTTAAATCTTTACAATGATTCACAATTCCTAGTTCTGATTCAGATTCTGCAGTTCAGTCACTTTGATAACGCAGAACAATACATAACCTACATTAGTAAAATCCCATTCGGATGAACCCAACCCAAGAGATCATATTAAAGAGTTATACATACCTCAAAAAACAACTGAAGGTAAAAGATAAATAAATTTGATGGCGATTACTCAAATGAGGCCCAAACTCATGCACTGATTAAACACTGTTCCGCATGAAAACTGATCTTGAACTAGACAGATCACACTCCAGCAACTCGTTGTCTCGTTCGCCTTTTGCAAATGTTTGGGTCAACAAACTCCACCATACGAGATGATCCTGAGACTTGTCTTATTGCTTTTGGAAAGCGTGTTGGGAAGGTGATATCAGCAATGAAAGAATAAAGAAAACACGCGTAAATGCGGAATGTTGCGAACTAGGCACAGATCAAGTTAGGTTTCGCTTTCCATTCTTCTCCAAGCTCTCAAACTGCTACTAGCAACTTACGCACAACACGCATGTCTCTAAACTGACAGCAAGGGGGCGCCATTAGTCAAAAGCGCTTGAAAGTTTCATTAACATATTTCTTTCACAAATTTCATTATAATACTATGAGAGTTGAGTAAAACGTGTCAGAAAAATGTATCTATAAATACCAAGCAACCATCCCTACGTATATAAACATTGAAAGAACTCGGGACGACTGTATGCATATGACTGAGTTAACAGCACGACATATCAATACTGCATCGCACTACTCATTTTATCATAGCCGTTGAACTATTGGTTTCGTTTCAGGTTTCACCAGCCAGCAGACTGAAAGCAAACCTCCACCTGCGACCCTCTCAGATGCATAATACATGAGGTTACAGTACCGTGACCGACATGAAACTGCAGTTTATAACCTCCTACCGAAGCCTGAAGAGCAAAACAATATCTTCAGCAGCGCGTGAGTGTGAAGCGCTTCTGAGGATGCGCGTGCCTCGACTTCACTCCCCTTAAGAATACAGGTCATGAACGGACAAACGTCCCCCAGAGGCGCTTAATAACCCAGTTTATCCAATACACACAGTCACGCAAAGTTGCAACTTTTGTAGCTCAGGGCTTTAGGATACAGAGCATCAAAGACAGAATGACAGCCACTGCTTTCATCACCATATTCAGGAGATGATGTATAACATTCATGTTCATTTTAATCTATTATTAATATTATATATGCTTTGTTATTTTTCCGTCACTGCATTTTTTTGTGTTTTGATGCTTTGTCAAATTACGAAAAAATATCAGTACCAATAACGTACTTCGAAATTAATATCGTCATACTGTGTTGGTACCACGGTAAAGTGACTGTATTCGGTGATAATATGGTATTTTTTTGTTACTGTCCAGTCAGAATTTGAACATTACAATACACAAATCAATCATTTAAATAAATAAATGTATCTAGTCATCGCCCTAAGAGATATTAGACTACATACATTGATGAAAATGATTAAATTCAAAAGACCCGTAGGAGAAAAAACACTGTGGTATTATGGTTACATGGTAATTTCATACTTATTTTTTGTTCTTGCTCAACACAGACATGTCTTTATAAACTAGCCATGTCCATAATCTTCTTTAGCAAGTTTGAACAAGCCCTTTAAGTTAAAAAATGGGAAACTACGCTGCAAGGACATCGGAGGTTGATTAGCTTACACTAATATATCGCGGCAAATAACGTTAAGCAAATACAACCCGCTACTAAGCATTTACTTCTCTTTAATTCATTTGCAAGCATCTAACAGCATAATATTATGAGAACCTAGATGAGAAAAATGTGTACTGAGAGGATTTAATGCGACAGCCAGCGATAAACAGCGATCGGAAAAGCTTTGAAGCGTCTCTCTCACTCGAGCACAATCCAGTTCCCATTCCGTCCCGGAAACGCAATAAAATCCTAAAAATAATAATACACGGCCATGTAGGCTACATTTCAGTGAGTAAATATACTTACATGCGCAGACGACGTACACGTCCCTGCAAGAGGCCACATGCAGATAGAAAACACAGCGCTGGTGAATGACAATGAAATGTGGCGCGTAGCTGCGACGGTGTTTTTGACGCTCTCTGATGACGTAGAATTTCGCAAAAAACCCGGAATGTGATCCTAAAAGTACGATTGGTTATTAATGACATGAAATAGTTATTTGTGTAATGCATGACCTGAAACTGTTTGTTTATTTATTTATTTATCCATTCATTTATTTGTTTGTATGTATCCTATGTAATAATAACCCTTGTTTTAATCCATACCGAGTAACATTTAGGATGTATTATATGAATAATATAATATAATATAATATAAAGTGACCAAAATTTTAAAGAGATTAAACCAACTAACTATATAAATTTATACATTTGATTAAAATAAATCAACATTTATTTAAATAATAATACATTTATATATTTGATTAATAAATGAAAAATAATGTTTGAATAAAGAAAAACTAAAATGATTAAAATAAGTAAATGAGATACAATTAGAAGTTTAAATAAGAAATAAGTAACTACAGAAATTATATATATATAAATATATACACACACACACACACACACACACACACACACACACATATATATATATATATATATATATATATATATATACACACACACACACACACACACGCATACACGCATACATACATATATAATATAATATATATATAAATATATATAAACATAAAATAAATATGATTTTTTCCATAGTATTAATTGGGTCTTTATAAATGAGTCTATAGTTGCCTTTTGAATAGAATGGTGTCCATTGCTGAAGAACAATCATATTTGGGGGTTCATGGCATCTAAATGATTAAAAACCCATGTCTGGAGGTGATTATCCTGACTGATTATTCTGTCTGATTTGGTGAGCAAACCTAACCAGACATTTATAAAGGTGTACATGACAGACTCAGTTACTACTTAATAGACCTGTACAGCAGGTTGAACTTCCTCAGCTGGCAAAGGCAGTACAAGCCGTACTAGCCCCGACGCTCACGCTGCTGCTGAAGTGACACCAGCCGGCTTGCGTTTCAGACCACATTTGTTCTTTAATTGTTAAGTGCCTGATAAAATCACAAGGGTGAAGGTCAGTGACACGACCCACAGAGAGCAACACTACTGTTACTAATCCCATTCACAATTTATACGGCTGCTCAATTATTTACGCGTTGGCACCTCGTGCTCACATCTTTTTAATGTACTTGGATTATTCCCCTCCACCTCTGAAAACATGTCGCTGGTTCAGACAGGCCTTATCTCACTGAGGCCACCAAAAGGTGAAAAATAAAAGTCACAGACAGAACCGTCGAGTCAATAAATCAATTTATTTAAAAGAATATGTTACATTTTATTATAATGCTGACCAAACATTTTGCTTTTACTTGCTTGACTTTTAAGTCATGTCAACTTGAGATTTCTATTTCAAAACCTCCTCCAGGTATTGTTTGTCTTGCTTTTTTGTTTCACATATAGTATGTTCCTTACATTGCTTATTTAGGTTTAAACTACACCTCAGAGTCACTTTGTAAATGTATTTGTGCCTTATTTTTGAAAAGGTTACTCAAAAACTCACACCGCTGAAAATACTGTACACAGAGATATTTCTGCTTGAGTTTCATATTCAAATAAATTAAAGTATCAGTCAATAGAGAAAGACACGAGCAAACGAACGGAGAGAATGAAGGAGTAAAGAATGAGAGAGGGGGAGAGATACAAACAGACAAAGGTAAAAGTCTCATCATAAAGTCTATGACAGGCCATCTGATAAGAAAGAAGAGAGATTTGAACCGTATGCTTACTCAGAGGCTTATGAATCTGTGAAGTCCTATGATAACCAGCATAACTGCTATATAAAACAGCTGTGGTAATCCAACAAAATCAAATCCGTTGATAGTTCTGTTCATAATCGCCCGCTCACTCAGTTCGTCTATTAAAGGAATATTCCAGGTTTAGTACAATTTAAATATATATACACATTTTCATATAAAAAAAGAAGCTAAAATAAAGGTTATGTGGGGCCAATTTTGGGAGGATTTAAAATCAAAAATATGAAACATATATTCCTATATATATATATATATCATTTTGGTAAAACTTATTTGAACTGAAATGTTCAGTCATTTTAGAGTTTAAAAGTTGTCATTGCTAAGAAATACCCCCCCCCCCCCCATAATTTGTCAATTAATATACTGTTTGTGTCTTTTCTATTAAAAGTTACTTCCATTATAAGTACCTCACTGTAACCCAGTTTTCTTTTTACATTGTTTTTTGTGGTAATCGTCTTTTTGTCAAAAGTGCTGTCAGTAGAGCTCATCTTGTATTAAAACCAAAATATCCCTTTAAAGTCAATAATTGTGATGACAGAGAAACACAATGGAACAAATGCAGGACAGAAATGGCATCTCAGTCTTTACACACGTGTCATTTAAAAAAGTGCAAAACGTGTCATGACTGGTCCGGAGTGACAGGTTTGTATGCGCCTGCGCTACAATAAGTAACACTGAAGAAAAAAAGTCAAACGGATAAACACACCCACACGTGGTTTGATGGAGACAGCTTCCTGTGCGGTCAGAGCCACCTACTGCCGGATGAAGGCATGACATCCTAAAACTCATAAACCAAGCAGCCCAATACTCACACATAACTAACACTGCTGGCTTTCCAATTCAGTGCTTCACATTTATAACACTGTTAAAACAACTCAAGTCATATATGAGCAGAGCGAACACCCACTCAGCACTGGTACAGATGATCAGTGGGCAGGTGTTCAGCCATGGCCAGACCCACACAGAATCTCTGCACATTCATAACAAGTTCATCATATTCCTCGTCCCTGAACATTATACAAACAATGTCTAATTTGATCATTAGCTACTAATAAAATCACTTTCAGCTGTGTTTGGGTCTTTCACGCACAAAGAGCTCCCATTAAAAAAAGATTTATATGTTTATATTCATGTTGGTTTTATATGGTGGTTCTCAAGCAGGGGTCTGGGGCCCACTAACATGGCCTCAGAATGACTTAAAATAAATCCAATTATAGTTCTATTAAAATAATCTAACTTAATTAAAATGCTTAAAAAATAAAGTAAAATATAATAATAATAATAATAATAATGTGCATTTCGTTTTCCCCTCAGCAACTATTGTTTCATTAAAATAAATACAATTCTTTATTTTTTTGGAATCACAAAAATAATTGTGGCAAATTCCTTTAATATACTGACACTCCCAGTTAATAAAACAGTTTGAAAACAAGCGGCTTTGTAATAACTACAGCAAAAAATATGAAAAGCAACAAAAATACTAGCAATACTAGTAAATACTAGTAAAACTAATACTAGGAGCCTTCAAATACTGTTGGAAATGCAAAAATGTTGAGAACCACTGAAAAAAAAAAAGTTTTAAATACATCTTTCAAGATAAAAAGTATTGTTTTTACAAATATTATGAAATAATATGGAACGGAGTGATTTGTAACCTGAATTAATCCCCGAAAATATTTCATATCAGAAATTAAAAAAATCATAAGAGGTGGTCACCTCCGATAGCCTCGTGCGCAGTGCACTGACAGAGGGTCATTGCGCTTCGGACGTCCCGAGTTTGAGTCCCGGCTCGCGGACCTTTCCCGATCCTGCCCACCCCTTTGAATAATTTTTATTTTATTTTTTTAAAAGAGCATTACGTCATTGACCAATTTAACACATTTTACTAGCAGAAATTTCCAATAAAATCAGCACAGAAATTCCATCTGGGCCTGGCGATGGCTAACACAATCAAATACTGCTTTAAAGAATAAAAGACAGATGAGAACACAAACACAATTAAATTAAAAACCTCAGTTCAGCTAAAGGGCTGAAAATCTGTACAAACCTACTACCAACACAGTGGCAATAGTGAGGTAAGAGACAAATTAGTGTGGAAAAGCATGGAAAGTATTGATCTGTCTCTCTTGCCCTTGTTTCTAGGCTTGTTTTCTCTTTCCCTCTCTCACTCTGATTGTCCAAGTGGAAATGTAGTAATGGTTTTTGCTTCTTTTTTTTTTATAGATACATTCTGAGAGAGCATCCCTGCCCTCACAGGTGCATGTGTTAGTGTCAGGATGATGCATTAGTCAGACTGCCGACGTTTCCATGTCTTTAAATTGACGCACTCTGCCGAAGCACAGTTCAGTCTCTCAGTTGTCTGCATCTGACCAGTCACATGACATGAATTAGTCACAATGCTGGTGCCATGTCAACGACCAGGGTGCGTTCATCAGACATCACTTCACCACGTCTGTCTCCCGAGCATTATAGTCTTTCAGTGTCGTCTCTCCCATCCCAAGCTGGCGGTCAGTACGTCCAACATAAATCTGTCCAGTCCAGTGAAATGATGGTGTAAGTCTCTAAAAAGTCTCCTGTAGTTCCATATTTTGATCGTTGTATTGTGGTTGTGTCATTTCCTGCTTCATATCTTCTTATTTCAGTAAGTGTGTATCAGTAGTGGATAAGCATATGGGACTGGTCTGAAATGTTTTCTGAGTCTCTGTATGCAGCTTTTAGTGTATGTGTGCGTGCATTTGAGAATTCAAGAGGAGATGATCTCTTCGTTCATGTGCCTCCATCCCTTCTGTGTCTCAACAGTTGGAAGATATTCTGTCAAAGAGAGACGGGTTTCAGAGCACAGACATTAATGTCCACAGTACAAGATGGAGGCAGGCAGAGCCTTACCTTACCACACATACCATCTTTACTGCAGTTCTTATTGTCCTTGTCCGTCGCCTCCTCTTCAACCTGAAAAAACATATCAATCAATAAGAGCAAGAAGAGCAAGCAGACTCTCACTCAGAAGTGAAGTACCCACCTCTTTTCTCCATTTGAGCTCACAGAAGACTCTCTCGAAGCACTCGTGCATGTAGTTGAACTGGAAATGGAAAGGCATTTTTAGTGCCAGGGCTCAATATGTTTAAAAATGTCAAATTATGAATGTTTAAAATGGCAAGGCTTAAAATATATATATGTGACACTGGACCACAAAACCAGTCATAAGGGTAAATTTTTTAAAATTGAAAAGCTGAATAAATAACCTTTCCATTGATGTATGGTTTGTTAGGACAATATTTGGCCGAGATACAACTATTTGAAAATCTGGAATCTGAGGGTGCAAAAAGATCGAAATATTGAGAAAATTGCCTTTAAAGTTGTCCAAATTAAGTCCTTAGCAATGCATATTACTAATCAAAAAGTAAGTTTTGATATACTTATGGTAGGAAATTTACAAAATATCTTCATGGAACATGATCTTTACTTAAAGCTGCAGTCTGTAACTTTTTTTGGTTAAAAATGATCTGAAATCAATATTTGAGCAAGTACATAACCAGCCAGTGTTCAAAACTATCGCCTTACTTTAGCTCGATTCACAAGGATTAGCTTATAATAATGTTTTCTAATTTGAGTGGTACGAGTAGGTTTCCGCGGGAAATTCAAGCATGCTGCCTCGTCATTATGTCACGTCTGTAAACAAAAGAAGTTGTCCCGGCTACTAGGCTCTCTCATGTGAGGATCCTGCAGGTGACGGATCGTTTAGCCTTTTCTCACAGCAGCTAGAATAATTCAATATAATTTTGATGGCGGATTGTAATCCAGAAAGTATTGTGTTTATGAAACACATGTGAATGAAATTACATTATATTTGAGTTTTAAATGTGCTTCTGTTTACAGATAGCCTGGGATTACACAAGATTTGTATTTTAAAGAAAACCAGTTCGAAGGGAGCGTAGTTTGCTTTTTGGGTTAAACGAATTTCTTAATATGAAATTTGAATGGCATGACAATTAGATTAGACTGTACAGAAATTGAAATCTAATACACTATACTCATAGTCACGCAATGCTGATGTTTTTAACATGAATAATGAGAATAAAGTATAACAATAATAATAATTTGCACGGTTTGATGTGATATGAGCTAACCAATCTTTAGATTAAATCACCATTGGTAGCGCGATTTATGGTAATGCTTTTTTTCCTCAGTTGGTCAGAACAAATGTGGCAGACTTGTTACTTGTTCAGATGACAATATACGGTGACAATTCTTATTTGGGTCATATATTCCAAGACGTAGGCCAGAATCTGTGATTGCGAAGTACAGTATCCACACCGGTGCGGTGACTGACTGCACAGACATACTCCTCAAAACATTAGATTCATACGCGCTGGAGCACAACCCCACGCAAGGAAGATAATTCCACAAACAGCTGCGATTGCAGGTTTTCAAACAGAGATGGCGACAAAGAGGCAAAACTTATGGATTGCAGCTTTAATATCCTAATGGAAAGCAAGAGCTGATAAAATGTAAAACTGTAACTTGAATGCAATGTAAGTCGCTTTGGATAAAAGCGTCTGCTAAATGCATAAATGTAAATGTAATGATTTTTTTGGCATAAAAAAAAATAAATAAAAAAATGGACCCATACAATGTATTGTTGGCTATTGCTACAAATATACCCGTGATACTTATGGTTTTATGGTCCAGGGTCACATATGCCAATGATAAACTTTCATGGCAACAGAGTCTTGTGCATGATGCAAGATCACATGGATGTATGGGACTCACATATGGAGTGAAGATTTTGACCCAGCGAGGTTTCTTCTCCCCTCGCGCATACTCGAAACAGAAAGCCATTCCCTCTTCATCCGTGTCCCATCTCTGCATCTCGGACCATTCAAAAGCTATCACCTGATTCTGTAATGACAGATTATTTAGAAATCATCTGAACTGTTTTTCTAATTTATAAAATGAATATGCAATTTTTTTACTCTGTCAAAGCAAACACATTGACCTCTAGAGTGCCATCCTCTGTGCACGCATGGAGTTTAAAGTGGCGGATGCTTATCGCAGTGATGACGTGACCTTTCCTACGCGAGTCACAGGAGCAGTGCGGGAAAGTGATCTCATTGTAGCCCTCACAAGTCCTCAGAATACTTAAATACTGCAGAGGAAGAAGGAAACACTTGCATTAAGATTCTAGCACTTTTCAGTTAGAGATGCACAATATGTTATGATGACATCCAATACATTTTATTAATACGCTACTGTTTAAAAGTTTGGGGTTGGTGAGATATTTAAAAATATAAATTTTTACATTGTACATTTTTAAAATAAAAAATACAGTAAAGCCAGTATTACTGTCAAACATTATTACCATTTAAAATTACTGTTTTGTATTTTAATATATTAAAAAATATATTTTATTCCTGTGATGCAAAGCTGAATTTTCAGCAGCCATTACTCCGAAATCATTCTAATATGCTGATTTAACATTTCTTATTATTATGAATGTTAAAAAAGTTGTGTTTAATATTTTTGTGGAAACCATGTTCAAAAGAACAGAATTTATTTGAATTAGAAATATTTTATAACAACAAATGCCTTTTCTGTCACTTTAGATCAATTTAATGCATCCATGATGAATCAAAATATTAATAAAAGAAAATGACTGATCCCATATTTTGAAGGGTAGTGTATATGTGGGCAGTATTAAAATTATACACTATATGTATAATTGTATACACTAAATTATACACTAAATGTATTAAGAGAGTGCTAGATGGTGACAAAAGTAAATCAAAAATGTAAAATAAGAACGAGCATTAACAATTAATTATCCAAATAAAAAATAATACTGAAAATAATCTAATCAAACAAAAATATATGTTGATAACCTATATACACACCATATATCCTTTTTACCCCAAGTCTCTTCAGAGGAAAAATTCACAAAAAAAAAAAATTCCGTCATTTACTCACTTTAATGTAATTCCAAATCCATACAATGTTATTTTTTTCAATGGAACCAGAAAAGTAGTTCACATGACCGCTCATGTTCTGTATTTAAAGTCTTCTGAATCCAACAGATTTGTGTGATAAACAGACCATAGTTTAAGTTAACATTCACTCTTAAATCAGATGTTCAAATCAAACTTCACAATGTCATATCTGTGATATTTGATCTGAGAGCTGGAAAAGATTCAAAGATTCAAAACTTTTCTTTTGTGTTCCACAGAACACATAACAGCGCACAGGTTTGGAATGACATGATGGTAAATAATGATTGAGTTTTCATTTTGTTTAACCCCCAGACCTCCACTACTTCCTATAACTGTAAATCTGCATTGTTTGTTGACTGACCATGGTCATTTTCTTCTGTTCAGTGAGCTTTTGGAGCTGGTAGGATTTCTCTCCCACTTTGATGAATCCCTTTTTCACATCATCCAGAGCCTGAGAGAGGACACAAGTAAACATACAGCAGTTACAGATAAAAAGCACACCGCCACAAACACACATTTGCTTGAAAACACACACAGTGCAGACCTGATGAAAGCAATAGTTGATTGCCAGCTCATTATCATTGAGCAGAATCTCTTCTTCTGTGGTGAAGAGCCACTTGCGAAGCGTGAGGCAGGTGCCTGGGACAGCAGACGTATAGTTCTGCACATACAGCTTATGTGGAAACTCATTAGGGGCCAGCTTGCGTGCTAAGAGATCGAGAGAGACAGAGATATAGAGGTCGATAAGCAGCAAGAAATAGGGACAGAGAGGGCAAAGTGTAAAAGATGAGGAGTCAGAGTATTAATAGAAAGACTTTATTATGTACTTCATTCATCATTGTGTCACTTTATATCATGAATATTATATATTTAGATTTAATAGATACTATACATTGTAAGGAAAATTAATACTTTTTTCAGCAAGGAGGTGCGTTAAATTAATCAAATATCACATTAAAGACACTTATATGCTTTCAAAAGATTTCTATTTCAAATAAATGCTGTTCGTTTGAAGTTTTTATTCAAAGAACCCTGAATTTTTTTTATTACGGTTTCCACAACAAATTATTTAACAGAACATTTGTTTTCAACATGGATAAAAATAATATATGTTTGAGCACAAAATCAGCATATTAGAATGATTTCTGAAGGATCATGTGACACTGAAGACTGGAGTAAATGATGCTGAAAATTCAAAAAAAAAAAAAAAAAAATGAATTAGTGTGTGTGTGTATACATATATGTACACTACCAGTCAAACATTTTTGAACAGTAAGATCTTTTAATGTTTTAAAAAAATATCTTCTGCTCATCAAGCCTGCAATTATTTGATCCAAAGTACAGCAAAAGCAGTAATATTGTGAGATATTTTTACTATTTGAAATAATTGCTGTCTATTTAAATATATTTCTAAATGTAATTTATTCCTGTGATCAAAGCTACATTTTCAGCATCATTACTTTAGTCTTCAGTGTCACATGATCCTTCAGAAATCATTCTAATATGCTGATTTGCTGTTCAAGAAACATTTATTACTATTATTTTATATTTTTTTTGGTTAAGAAATTAATACTTTTATTTAGCAATTATGCTTTAAACTGATCAAAAGTGATGATAAAGGCATTTATAATGTTACAAAAGATTCCTATTTCAGATATTGTTCTTCATAACTTTCTATTCATCAAAGAAACCTGAAAAAAAAATCTACTCAGCTGTTTTCAACAATAATAATAATAATAAAAATACATCTTTTTTGAGCGGCAAATCAGAATATTACAATTAGTTCTGAAGGATCATGTGACTGGAGTACTGATGCTAAAAATTCAGCTTTAAAATCACAGGAATAAATTACATTTAAAAATATATTCAAATAGAAAACAGATGTTTTAAACAGTAAATATAATTAAAAATTTTACTGTACTTTTTGCTGTACTTTGGATCAAATAAATGCAGGCTTGGTGAGCAGAAGAGACTTAAAAAAACAAAAATCTTACTGTTCAAAAACTTATGACTGGTAGTGTACATATTAAAATTATTTATTTTAATTATTTATTTATTATTTTAAATTGCAATAATATTTCACAATATTACCCTTTTAACTGTATTTTTGATCAACTAAATGTAGCCCTGGTGAGTATTAGAGACATCTTTCACAAACATTACAGAAATCTTACAACTTTTGAACAGTCTTGTATATATGAAATACAAAATGCATTCATGTCATGAGAACCAACGTTTGTATCCACAAATATTGAGCTCACTTTGATAAGACTCTGCTAATTAAACACATAAGTTGAGACATACAGGTTAAACATGTTCAATGCTGTTCTATGAAATTTTAAATAAAATTCTAAATACACAGCACAGGATAAAAAGGGATAAATGACAGATTCTACTACTGTTTTGTGAGACACATCAAATCATAAAATTACTGCCACACACACACAAACACACACAAAACCACACATTTTGCCTTCATTAAGTGACTGGATAAGAAGATTAGTAAGCAAAGCGGCTTGTATAATTCAACAGCCCATGAGCTCCCAAACCCCATACATACAGACTAGAGAAAGTGCTGTACACTTGTGTGATTTTGACAGGTGTATTTGATTTAAAGTGTAAAGATTTAAGTGTAAGATTTAAAATAAAACCTATAAGTTGAAGCTGTTTCTGCCTCACAATGAAAAGGTAATTGTGAGATTTTAAGTTTAAAAGAAGAACCATTTAAATTATGGGAAATAAAAAATTGCAATTATGAGAATTATGAAAATTGGTTTCCATAAAAATCCTAATCAATATATGAAGAAAAACAACAGCAACAACAACTACAAAACATGAGCATACCCAATCATTTCACTCAATGACAGAAGTTGTTCTACTAGTGGTTAAAATTTCATCTCATGTCTATGGATGCACCTCAAAATATGAATATTAAAGGGACAGTTCACATCAACGTGAAAATTCAGTCATCATTTACTAGCATTCTAGTTGTTCCAAAGCTGTATGAATTTCTTTCTTCTGCTTAACACGAAAGATGTGTGTAACAGAGCCTGGTTTCTATTGACTATATGGAAGTCTACAGGACCAGAAATGATTTGGTTATACACATACTTCAAAATATCTTCTTCTGTGTTCAGCAGAGCAAAGAAAGTAATACAGGTTTGAAGCTACTAGAGGTGTGAGTAATTGACTGAATTTTCATTTTGTGGAAACCATCCCTTTAACATCTGAAAAAAGTGTGTGGTACAATGAGCTTTTTAAAATACATCAACAATCAGATTGGAATGGAATCAGATGGCGTTTAAATATTTGTATTAACCAAAATGAAGAAATCTGAACCAACACAGGCATACAAAATACTGTCATACTAGAAAAAGAGAAACTCTTACCAAAGGAGTGGTTAATGACTTCAAACAGGGCAAAATAACTTGCAGTAATGCTGTCCATCCCAATTTTCATTACAACAGCCTGAAAAAGACAGAGGGAAGAATGCAATGCGTGGCTTTGGAAACTGCTGCGTTTGATATAAAATGTCACATGATTAAATGCAGTACCTGGTAGACCTGGTCTGTTGTGCAATTCTTTCGCACTCTGACAGTAACTGTAGTTTTGTCTGGCATGGCTATCCTTAGCTCCACATCAGAAACACCATTATAATTCTAGGAGGAATGAGAGAGAGAGACCTAAAAATACAGTCCAAATAGACAGAGCAGCGCTTCAGGCTGCTTGTCCACTGTGTGCTTGAGAAGCACCCTGACAGGTACAGACTCACACTCACAGCCGAGCAATGGAACATGCAAATGAGTATACAAATAACATCATGACTGCCACATTTTCAAAAGCTGCCTCTTCACACTGGTTAAACACAATTTCATAGAATCAATTTAATTTTAACAACATCAAACAGATACAAAACCAGGTCCATCTGTTTTGGAAAGACATACAGGTGTTTTTAAGCCCTGAGAGGACTGTTCAAAATTACAGTTTTCTTCAATTTTATCTTCATATTTCATACTTCATAATTTATTTCTCCCTCTCTCTTTTTTTAAACAATGTTCTATTATTGCCTGCAGCTGACTTGATACTTAGATCTCTGATACATCAGCTATTATTTACAGAAAGTAAGAATTTATAAAAATTTACATAGCAATATATTAATTCAAAATAATTAAATTCCATAACCACATAGTTCCTTATAGTTTACACTTTTTATAACCAGTGAATATTATATGGGGCTGTTGAGAATTGAATTAAGATATAATATGATTTCAGCTTAAATCTTGATTTTTAGCTTGATTTTAGGTTGATTTTTAACCATCGCATTAAAGGGATAGTGCAACCAAAAATGAAAATTTTGTCTTTAATTACTCACCCTCCTGTCGTTCCAAACCTGTACCTTCGTTAATCTTCGGAACACAAATTAAGATGAGAGCTCTCTGACCCTCCATAGACAGCAATGACCCTTACACGATCAAGGCTCAGAAATGTAGCAAGGAGACCGTTAAAATAATCCATGTGACATCAGGGGTTCAACCGTAATTTTATGAAGCTACGAGAATACTTTGTGCGCAAAGAAAACAAAAATAATTACTTTATTCAACAATTTGTCTCCTCCGCATCACCCTATTGTACCATTTTGGAGAGTATCACATTCTTAAACAACGCATGCTGTTCTGTGTCAGCAGCACTGTACGCAGATACGCTGATTACTTTGTTTACACTTTGATCTGAACGTAAACAATGTATTCCCGTACATATGTTGTTTAAGTATGTAATACTCTCCAAAATGGTGCTATAGGGAGACGAATTGTTGAATTAAGTCGTTATTTTTGTTTTCTTTGCACACAAAATGTATTCTCGTAGCTTCGTAAAATTATGGTTGAACCACTGATGTCACATGGATTATTTTAACAATCTCCTTGCTATGTTTCTGAGCCTTGATCATGTTAGGGTCAGAGAGCTCTTAGAATACATCAAAAATATCTTAATTTGTGTTCCGAAGATGAACGGAGGTATTACGGGTTTGGAACGACATGAGGGTGAGTAATGAATGATTTTCATTTTTGGGTGAACTATCCCTTTAAGGGTCACTTAATTGACTGACCCTTTGTGTTTCCCATAGCATCATATAATAGTGAATTTCTACACTAATAGAATAAATAGACTGCATTCAAGGTGAACAAAATCAGCTGAACTAAATTGAGCTGAATAGTCTTTAGCTGAATGAACTGTGATGCATGATATCTTCTGTGGCAGCACATCAGTTTGTCTTTACTAATGTGTGTTAAAGGCACATTTTAATGCTAACTGGCCTATGACACTTTGTCATTGATGGGTCTTTGTGACACAGTCACATTCTTTGATAGGGGGCCATTGTCCATGATTCAATCATTTTCTGAGTCAAGTGAGAATGCAATTCTGCAGTTATCATCAAGCTAAAGCAGATTTTTGCAGGTCTACAGTCTCATTCTCTTTGTCCAAGTACATTTACATGTACTTGTTTAGCTGTCTTTAATGTGTGCTGCTGATAATATTTAGGCCTTAAAATTCATAAATGTTCATTTGCAAAGATCATCATGATGAAGAAAACACGTAAGGATCATAAACTTTTGTTGATCAATGTGCTTATTTTCTGTAATAATCCAAAAGTCCAAGGGAACCAGGGTGATGCTACAAAAATATGAAATCACTGCACCGCTCTGTTAGTCAACGACAAATAAATGGAATAGAATAAAGCTGGGCATGAAACATTTTTATTATCCTAATGTGTTTAAAATTAGGCCTGGCCACTCTGTCCCAGAGGACAAACCCTGCATGCCCAGACAGAGTGGTCATGTGATTACTGAGGATGAACAGCAATAGACATAGCCCATGGTACATTTTTGCTTGCAATCACCATATGAGCGCAACCAAAACACATTAAACATCCTTCATCCTATTTTTTTAAGATCAGATGACCCTAATGGGAATCACTGGGTATACTGTGGATAAATATCAGTAGGAAAGACACACATAGAGTGCCGTTTTTCTCCAAATATCAGCGCGACTGCAAATATGATATTGATTTTATAAAACAGTCCAATAAATAGAAGTTAATATTAATTGACTTTTAGACAAGATCCTGTTTTTGCTTTATTTCATCAGTGAAAATAGTTTCAAACAAAGCCACAGCAGAACAGTTTTGCATCTCTGGGCAACAAACAATGGAGTTTCGTTACTGAGTCAATCAGCCATTTGAACGAATATGTTGAATGAATGACTCAATGACTCACTCGTGCAGTGACTTGCCGCCACCTACTGGCAATTTTAGGTTTATATTTAAAGTATATTTTTCTCAGTATCCCCCCCCCCCCCCAAATCATTTCAAAAACCAGTATTCAAGGTTTTTATTTTTATTATTAAATATCAAAACATTAATTTGGAAATGCAGGTTCAATGCATTCATGTCCTGTAATGCAGGGGTTCCCGACTGGGGGGGTCGCGGCCCACTAGGGGGCCTCAGTGATCCTCCAGGGGGGCCGCGAGATGGCTTAAAATTAATTTAAATATGATCCTATAATTGTTTAATTTCATTATTAATGTGTTAAATTAAAATGATCAAAGCACGGCCTCTCTCCTGCTCTGTGATTGATTGCTTCGGACTCGGCGCAGCAAGCCTCATCGCACTGTTAAATACAGACTGAACGGCGGCTTCAAAACTTCCAACCGCTGCACGCAAACTACATCTCTGGGCTGCATGAAGCAAACCGTCGCGCTAATGTAAAGGTAAAGACGATTAGAGTCATAATAACAAACTTGCGCATGCCTAATGTATGACACTCCTGTGTATTAGAGTCGTACATTAGGTGCGCATTATACGATTCACGAACTATGCGCGCTCTCGGGGCTCTGATCCCTATCGTATTTTTGTGTGAAATTTCAATATTTGCATAGTTGTCTAAATTAACATCCTGTGCGTGTTTTATAATGGATGCTCACCCATAGAGGAGGATCTTGTGAGGCTTGTTATGGACATGTGAGCATCAGACGCGCTCTGACAGAGGAACTGTTCACTGATCCCGTCTTCAGATCGATGTGTTTCAACAGATTTAAAATTTATTTGCTGTATTTATCATTTGTATGTTTATTTTTTTAATGGATACAAACAGTATATATTCAGTCAGTCCATTTCAATGGGACAGGAGTAGTGAGTGGTCTTTTGGCATCTCCCTGTTGTCCTGTTTGGTATGGCAGGTTTATATTATTTTATATAGGTTTATAGCATTTATATTATTTTAAAAAGTTATAGAATTTAGCAGAGGATTTCCTTTTAGTTATGAAGTATAGCTCCAATTTAAAGTTTGTTTGAATTTTGAGTTTTTTTTATTTATTTATAAAAAAAAAAAAATTATATGCAGTAGAAGATTAATAAGGCAAAACAAATGTTTTGGTTAATAAAAAAAAGTTTAAAAATAAACACTTTTCTCTCTGCTGCAGAAGTACAGTATAAGAGGAAATATCAGGCATAGGGGGGGCCTTGCAAAATTGACCGGAAAAGGAGGGGGGCCCCGGAGTAAAAAAGGTTGGGAACCCCTGCTGTAATGCATCTAAATGACACTTCAGATGCAGATTCAAAAAAAAAATTATAATGATTTTTTGATTGGTAACAGCCCAATTGTGTCTTATTAAACATTTAAATTGATAAAATTTAAGAATTTGACACAAAAGATGATACATCATTTTTATTAGGTTAGAAAAATTGGCCTTTTTAATGGGAAAAAGGCCCATAAAAGGTAAAAAACTATTTAAACAAACTAATTTCTGTTACTTCTGCAAACTAACCACTTCTCAGAATATGAAGAATATCAAAAGCTTTGGGAGTCAGCTGTCCACAGCAGTCCAAAACCTGCCAAGGTACCAGCACAATAACACGTTTAGCAAAATAATGTCTAATTATGGTTATCGACAAAATTTCAGAAAAAAATAACAATTTTTGTCATTATCGCACACCCCTGGTTGACACGCCAACATAGCAGGTGGCAGTATTGCAGTTTAGCGCATGTTGTCACCAGTTATAAAACAGAAAAAAAGACAATGAAGCAACATGTCGCTACTTCTGTCACACAAAATCACAGGCAATGACAGGCGAAAGCAAAGTTGCTTGGATTATGTAAAAAACAACATTGTTCTTTTTGTACAGTTTTATACGGTTTATGGTAACTCTCTCTTTCTAACACTCATATTATAAGTGATTATTTACCCCAAAATGTACTATAAATATCACAATAATATCGTGGTTGCGAATACTTTTGCCTTCGATAATCGTGTATTGCAAATCTGATATCTTGACAGCCCTAATATATACACAAAACCTTACCTCATCAGACTCCGACAAAAACTCCTGCATGATGTCGCTCTCTCCGATTACCCGAACAGAACACACTGGTGAGATCAAGAGGGAAAGGCAGAGAGAGAGAGAATGTTGGAAACATCTGTAAACAGTTATTTTCTAGATTTTCATCTCACGGCCCATTCCTGTGTCGTCTTCTCTTACCTTTCTCCAAGTATTCCTCCAGCCCGCGTCTGCGAGCGTCTAGCTGTTGCTCTGACAGGGAGAAAGGCCATTTCCCTGGCAGCTTGGGAAATGCAAAGTTGGCGAATTCCCTCTTCAGATTCTGATGCAAGATGACAAACTCCCGATAACGCTTTGAGCACAACTGCCTGCCTGCCATGTATACATTGTAGACCTGACACAAACACACAACGCGGTCAAAAATAACCATCAGGGGAAAAAGTATCAAACCAAACAGAGCCATAAGCGGCCACAGCAGATAAAACACTCACCACAAACTTCTCTCCGTTCTGTTCCACATGTTTGTAGGTGGGCACGGATATGGGCACGGCCTGCTTGTCACTGTAGTCATAGCAGGACTGCGATGAGCCGTCGTCCCCGGGATCAAGGCTGTCCGTTTCTGTCTGAGGTACCGACAGGACAGCCAAGACTAACTCTTTCTCTCCTGCTCGGATGAGATCTACCACCTGCTTATGAGTGGCCCCTTCCACATTCATCCCATTTCTGCAGAAAGAAAGAAAGGATCTAGTTACAGAATTAAACTTGTACTCTCAGCCAATACCAGTGTGATGTTAAATGGTTAAAGCTATAAATATTGTGTTTCCGGGAACTTTTAGAGGGTTAATGTCAGATCAGATATCTCCTAATCCTGAACCACTACTTAGTCGGAGTTCCTGGAGCTTCTATTTTCTGGTCTAATCTTTTCAGAGCTCAACAATAAGGATGGCCCGCTGGCCCACGGCCATGTGTGAGCATGTTTCTGCCAGCTGACAGAACAGTTATTGCCCTTTCAAGCCAGTGCTGTGGTACCACTGAAAATTGTACATTTATTGATCCTGTACAATTTTTTTAACATGGTGTTTTTCCCCTTTCCAAACTTGCAAAAATGACTAGTGATAATCTTGAAAGCATCCGTAAGAAAAGGTTGAAAACTACAAACCAAATTTGCATTTATCAAAGAATTCAGAAAAAATATTATTTTCATCAAACATATTAAGCAGCACAACCGTTATCAACATAATAAGAAATATTTTTTGAGCAACAAATCATAATGGCTAAGCATATAAGAATGTTTTCTGAAGGATCACGTGGCACTGAAGACAAGAGTAATGATGCTGAAAATTCAGCTTTGCCATCACAGGAATAAATTACATTTTTAACAAAAATAGTTGTTTTAAAATGTGATAATATTTCACAATATTACAGTTTCACTGTATTTTTTGATCAAATTAATGCAGCCTTGTTGAGCATAACAGACTTCTTTCAAAAACATTAACCCAGAGGTAGGTGAATATGTACAATGCATAATTTCTATTGCACTCTGTAACAGTAACAATTCATAAAAAATATATACACTTCTCAAATATAAAAATGCATAGGTAAAAATAAAAATCATTATTTTATTTTGTAAAAATCAAAACAATGGCCCAGCTGATTAATAGAAAAAAATCCTTATTTTTTAGCTCTAATAAAAAAAAAGGTTTTATTACAGCAGTGTTCTCAGGAGACGACTGAACAGGTCTTACTCAAAGCATCACATTTCCTGCCCTGAAAACCTGAGTGTGACCTCAAAATCTGTGATGGATGTGGTATATGTATGCGCTTTGGTTAATACATTTCATTCTGCCTGGGTTTCAGAGATTATTCAGAGCAGAAAAAAACCCCTGTCTGAACATGTAGTCCAATGTGAACTGAAGCGTTTCCAGTAAATACGTTGCAGTAAGATCACTGGAACAAAGTACTTAAGAGTTACTCAACAGCAATCAGCAGCACACTGACATACTCTCTCCCTCGTGTGTTACTCGTAGACACTCAAAGACGCTCTCAGTCAGCCACTCAAAGAAAAGCTGAATCAACTAAACGCTCACTCTTCCTCCTTACTGTACATAGAGTGGTAAATATCAAGCCACTGAATCAGAGTTTTATGTTGCCCATGGAAACATTTTGACTCTAGCTCCAACCTACAATGTGTCCTCACACCATCTCTCTCCTTTTGACACTCCATTAAACACAAGAGACCGAGCAGGATGACCTGCTTCAGACTGCCCCAAATGTACTTCCACTTTCTGAAAGCTGAGCCCTCCATTATATATTTGTCATGACATTCTACAGTACATTTACCCATTAATAACATGGTAACGAGGGATCACAGAGAACTGAGCGATTTAAAGGTGATAGAAAAAAAACATTTTCCATGTTTAAGTGCTATAATCGGGTCCCCAGTGCAACTCCCAAAGCAGAAAATGTGAGGAAAAAAAAATTGGTAAGCCTTTCTCTGCAAGCTTGTGAAAAAATTAGTGTGTCAGATTTCTCTCCCCCCGTGATGTAGAAAGTAGAGCTGCACGATTCTGGATAAATTGAGAATCACAATTTTTTTTCTCTCAAATAGAGATCACGATTCTCCCACGATTCTGAACTAAACAAAATAATGTGTGACAAAATATTAATTGCTGCAGTCTATTTAAAAGTGTTTAATTTAAATGAATTATTAAACATTTTAATATATAATACAGTATGGCCAGGTTTCACAGACGGGGCTTAGACTAAGCCAGGATTAGATCATAGTTCAATTAAGACATTTAAGCAATTTTTATGAACATGCTTAGAAAATGGTGTACCAGTTCTAACGCCATGGCGAAAGTTTGAGCAAAGCATGCTAACTGTTTCATTAATGGATGAATCAGTGTTTTTGAAAGAATGAATGATTCAATAACAAATACATTTTTTAACAGTCACATGTCGCCACCTAGTGGCGAAATGATGCAATCGACAGAAACGTTATTTGAAGCGCCAGTTGCTTTCAAAAGATGAGTGGCTCTATTTTGATCGCTACCATGGACATCAATGTTTGTAGCCGAACTATAAACTTTTATCCCAGTATTTCTACGAATGACTGTAAGACAGAAATAATACTGTGTAGTTGAAAAGACTGTTTGTGAAGCTTTTTCTTACCTAAACATGCTAACTGTCTGCCAGGGGCGGACTGGGACATAATTTCAGGCCGGGAAATCTCACACGCATCCAGGCCATCACATACACCCACAACAAATTTTGAAACCACGGACAACAATATTTTTTGTATGGCCATCATCATCATCACATAAAAGTTTAAATCCCTAGGCTGGGGCCGCGCAAAATAATTAAAGGTTATCTCTTGAACTTCCATTTTCACTTTTAGTCTCTTCATCATCTCTCTGTCTCTCATGTGTTTTTTTTTTCTTGTACCTGTCACTTTTTCATCAACACGTCTCCACCTTGTTGCAAAACAACCAACCTCATTGTAATTTGTTTGCACATAGTATACATAGTATAGGCTTTCCTGTAGCTCAACTGGTAGAGCATGGCGCTAGCAACGCTAAGATCATGGGTTCGATTCCCAGGGAAAGCAAGAGCTGGTCAAATGTAAAACTGTAACTTGAATGCAATGTAAGTCGCTTTGGATAAAAGCGTCTGCTAAATGCATAAATGTAAATAAATGTATACATTTATTTGAGAAAAAATGATTACATTAGGACCGTGTGTTATTGTTTTATCTTTCCTAAATTTCAAAATTAGTACAATCATAGCTACATCTTGAATATACCTTTATAGAAAAATCTTAATACATAACATGTTTTTGCATTATCACGAGTTTTGTCCTAAGGAAAATTAACCATGGTTTTATTAGGCCTATGGTAAAAGTATAGCAACCATGTTTTTTTGGCAGATTGATTACCATTTGTAACCAGAGTTTTACTCCAAATACCATGGTGAAGCTATATAGTGTAGCAAAACCAATGTTAATTTGTGATTACCATGGTTTAACTATAGTAACCATGGTTTTTGGTTTTATTTTAAGTGAAACCACGGTTCATTTTCGTAAGGGTTGTGTTGTTGTCTGCCTTAGCTCCATCTAAACCTCTTATAAAACGATGTGAATATTTGTCTGCTAAAGTCCTACTCTTTACAATAGTAATTGTCATTTTGGTAATTTTGCAGCAATTGACTGCTACTGCTAACATTTGCTAGCAAGTAAACTAAGACAAAACTACAATAGTCTGTCTATTCCTGGGCGCTTCTACTCCATTCTCGAGTCTAGCATCCTTTTGGCGGACGCGCGGATGCGCGGAGCGTGCGCGAGGCGAATCGCGTTGCCAGCCAAGAAGACTAGCCGATTTATGATTTATTGGAGTTTTATTATTGAATGGTGAATTCGGAAATAATCACTTTAGTATACATTCGGCAGGCAAAAAAAAAAAAAAGTAGGGTAGCGGGCCAAATTGGCTGCCAGGCCACCGGGAATTGTCCCGGTTCTCCCGATGGCCAGTCCGCCCCTGCTGTCTGCTCTCTGGATCAGCAGCAGCGTGAATGCAGATTTGAATGTTCCGGTATGATTTTTTCAAAGTTTTAATAGACACGGGCGAATCGTTGTCATTCAGAAATTAGATTGTGTGGGTATTTGAATCGAGATCGCGATCTTTTAACGATTAATCGTGCAGCTCTAGTAGAAAGGGGATCTTATTATAATATTTGCAACCCTTAATCTGCAAGTATCCACCCATGTTACAGCAAAAACGGTGTACCAGTTCTAACGCCATGGCGAAAGTTTGAGCAAAGCATGCTAACTGTTCTGTCTTTGGCTGCACTGACGAGCACAGAATACTATTTAGAGTCCCAGGCTCAGAGAAGACAAGACAGCAGTGGATTTATTTACCGTATATTACGCTGTTGCCAGTAGTGTTGCTTTCGTCAACGAAAATTATGACTAAATATCGTCGTCAACTAACCTTTATCAAGTGACGAAAACGAGACGCAACGTAAATGCTGGTCATGTGACGATGACTATAATTAAATGTATGCAATATCGTTGACGAATAAAAACGAGACTAAATGTGGTTTACAAAATAAAAACTATGCTAAAATGTCTCTTCATTTTCGTTGACCAAAACGAGACGAAATGAAATGTTATAACGTTATTTCGTCTCGCTTTGTCGCGTTATTATTATTATTTTGCAGTATTTCTGGGGCTTCAGTATTATTTTCCAGTATCACTTCAGGGGCTGTCAGGGTTGCCAGGTTTTCGCAACAAAACCTGCCCAATTGCTACTCAAAACTAGCCCAAAACTAGCCCAATCGCATTTCGAGGGGGGTTCCCCGGTAAAGTTCGCATTCCAGGGGCTAAATATCACGTTATTGGGGTCGCTTCAACCCGCGGACATGAAAAACAACCCGCGGCAACAGTGTTAAAGTAGCCCAATTCCACGGGAAAGCCAAGGACATGGCAACACTCTGCGCAGACGCAGGCGACGTCACTTTCTCAAGCCCCACTCGCGGCATTATTTAGAAGACGACAACAAACAAAGTTAAGTATGACACAGAGAAAGGGACCGATGGCCGGCTTCATCTGACTTCAGTTTACAAGCAATACAAGTAACAGACACACTTTGCACTTTTTGCAATTTTGGTTTTGTCTATACTACTAGGTACTTATACTATATTGACTGGGTTAAATAGAATTGCATTATTAAAAAGAGACTAAAATACAATTTTCATTGACTAAAACTAGACTAAAATGTCATCAGTTTTCGTCGACTAAAACTAGACGAAAATAGTCATGGATAATTCTGACTAAAATAAGACTAAAATGCTCAGACTTTTAGTTGACTGAAACTTGACTAGACTAAAAAGAGTATGAACGTGACTAAAACTAATAAAAACTAAAATGACAGCTTCACACAAAGACTAGACTAAAACTAAAATTAAAACAGGCCGCCAAAAACAACACTAGTTGCCACACAGATCTAATCTAAACAGGCAATATCTTCCCCAGCTGTTTACCTTCACAGACATAACGACTGTTTTTGTAACTCGTGTGTTTTTAACATAAACCTGTGTGTATTTGACAATTTAAGCGCAAGACGACATGAAAGAGAACTTAGTTTAGTACTCGCATGCCGTGTCTGTCACTTTCTGTGTGTTCACTTCAGATGTGCGCTCAGAAAACCGCATAGCAGAAGTTTAAACTAAAATGGTTTAAAATGCATGATTTCAACATGATAGACATGATGATCAAAACCAAACAGATGTTTTTTAGTAGAGCATCTGAGGTATGAACTGTAAAGGTTCTGCCCTATTCTGGAAAAGGGGGTGAGGAGCAGCAGCTCATTTGCATTTAAAGAGACATGCACGAAAACAGCGCGTTTCTGCTTCCACTCAAGCTTTGCTCTTTACACTTTAAAAATCAATATCAGGATTGATCAAATGAAGAAAACAATTAATGTGAAAACTGATCTTTTTAAACTGCCCTTTCAGTCATCTCTGAGGGTGCTTCGCTAAATGTTGCATTTGATTTCAACTGTGCATGCAGAATGTTTTTAGGAGCATCCACAAACAGAAAGGGTTGGTGTTTAAAAGACGGATGAGCACTGCTTTGCCCTCCTCTCTGTCCTGAGTTTACACTGACTGATGCTGATGCTGAGCTCTGTCGCCTTCAGTGCCACGGAAACCACTTGTCACCATGGCAACCAAAGCCAGCATCAATGAGGTGCCCTGTGAATATTAACATGCAACCGGAACCGCTCCAGTGAAGAATCGAGACTCAATAACATCAACAAGTAATAAATCGCATACCAAATAAAATCCAGACGTTCCTCCTAATAGATATCCCCTAATGTAGTCCACAGACAACAAGTCTGCGGTTACATAATCGTGCTGCAAATGTTTGATATCACCATGGACGTGCCGATCATTCAGAAGGTGTGTGCTATTGTTTGCACAATTGTCCAGTGCAGTTTATTTCGATTTTGACCCAGTATTGCTCAGAACAGTGCGCATTCAGCTACAGCAAGATGAGAAGGAATGAGAGAGCTTGTCTGTTCACGGTGCTGTATGTGACCTGAATCTGCAATGAAGACAAACGCGTCCAAACACAAACCTCCTTTATCTAGTGGAAATGAAGCAGCCATTCACGCAGAGACATACACCGATGCATATGACAGGCAGAGACACTGAGTGCAAAGAGACGTTAAAGGGATAGTTCAGCCTGAAATGAAAAAGCGTGTCATCATTTACTCACCCTCATGTTGTTCCAAATGTTTATTACTTACTTCTAAAGAACGTAATAGAAGATGTTAGACTAACAGTCTCTATTCACTTCTCGTTTTTTCCATACAAGGAAAGTGAATAGATTGAGGATGTCATCTTGGCTAGGATGCCCTTTTGTGGTCCACGAAAAAAAATAAAAATAAAAAGAGTCAGGTTTGGAAAAACATGAGGGTTGGTAGATGACAATTTTTATTTCTGGGTAACTATCTCTTTAAGATCAGGGAAAGGCAGGAAAACAAAGTCAGTTATTTCAGATGTCCTTGAATTTATCAAGACAGCTTCTAAAAAAGGAGATATTTCCTAAAACCTAAAGGATATGGGATGATTGTAATACTAGATGTCTGAATGACAAACCTGGATGTGTTCAGAACATTAAATCTTGCTGTAAACAAGTGCTTTCTGCAATCCTTGACAAATGTATCTTATTAGGGAAGCTCTATTACATCTGTATGGCATTTAAATTATGTACATTTTTATTAATATGCCGTATTTTTTCGTGACTGAAAAGATGGTTTGCAGTGCTGCAGTAACAAGGCAGGCTAACTTTCAGCTTCTCACTCCAATATACATCAACCCACTTATTAGCCACGTTAGCACTTGCACTGGATTAAGGCATAATTTCTCTCTTCATAAGTCTTCAAATGCCTTAAAAACACACTGGTGAATTCGCCTGTAGTGTTTAAGAGCAAACTGGCCGCTTTCTGTCTAACAAGGGATGAGGGTGAAGGTGGGCAGCGCTGCTAAGCGCGTCTTGATGTAGTCCGTAGATCATTTATATATAAACTTACACTTCAAGAATACGGTCGCCCTTTGAGATTCCGGCTCGGTCTGCCGCGCCGCCCGGTAACACGGCGCTGACGTGCTGCAGCGGGGCATAAAGTTCGCCGTTGATGCTCCTCAGCTGCCCTCCTTCGCTTACTTGCCCGCGGACATTGAAGCCATAGCCCGAGTCCGACTTGACGATGCGGACCAGCCGAGGCCCGGAGGTGACCGTGGTCGCGACGAGGCCGCCGGCGCACGTTCCCGAGCTCATGCCGGAGCCGTTGCGAGCCGCCGAGTGAAGCGTGGAAGGGCCAGCGGAGCGGCTGCCGTCTCCTTCGACAACATCTGCCATCTTTATTTGAAGAAATCCTGCCTCCACAGCGGGCTCGGGCGCCGAAGTGCTACATGAGCTTATTGGCTGTCGGAGTGCGTCAGACTCCAGACTGGAAAGACTGACGCCAAACCGCCCCCATCACGAGACACTGCTGCGTTTGCGTGCCTTGAAAGTTACTTCTGTCACGTAACAACAAAGCAGTGCACCATGGGAAATGTAGTGCGGAACACTGACGGAACTAACAGCCAGTCTATTTGCATGGTTGCTCGTTTTGTAAAATGGAAGAAGACTCAGTTATCATTGGACAGAAACGACCGGGTTATATTTTTATGTTTAACAAACTGGTGCAGATTGCAGAAAGATGATTCAAATATTAATTCAATGTTCCTTCTGTTTATTTTTACTTTGTCTTCTGATTAAATTTAATCTACACAAAGCTAGAGCAATACACTCTAAACCTAATTTTAGATTATATTCTGTTTAGAAACAATGTGTATGCTATAAAAACAACACATGAGATAGTTAATTCTTTAACTTACTCAAGTCTATCTGTCCAAAAATCCATTATGAGGGCCCCCACAAGATGGAGACATTTACTTCAAAATATACTACTTCAATAGTCGTTACTCACTCACAAAATTGTATTTTCAAATCTTGAAGTGGTTCTAATTGTGTGCTCCTTAAATGTACTACATTTAGAGAACATTTAGTATTTTCTGACATTTTGTGTTCCCTTCAAATTATTCTCTTTTTTTTTTTTGGTCTTAAAAAGGCATTCAATTTATCTTCATAAAACCTGCAGAAACTCTGATTTTAATAAAAAGCCACAGCAAGTTTGTCTCAGTTTTTCATGTGGTCCGGATATGGACTCGATGATGGTGAGATCAGATCTGTGTGCGGGCCATCCTGTTTGTTGTTGGACTTCTTGTGTGTACAACAACCTCATTGGTTTATTTGTTGTTGTTGCCATTTTTAGACAGGACTCCCTGGAAGAAGAGATGTTGTATCTCAATGGGATGTTTTCCTGGTTAAATAAAGGAATAATAATAATAATAAAAATACAATTAATGGCAAAAAAATGTTTTGGAAATGTAAACTAATATTTACGATTGGCACAATAATAGGCTGATATGAATAACTAAATAAAAATCTAACATGCCTAAGATTTGTGCACAGTTCTGTAAAAGCAAACATTCATATTCCATCTATCTTGGTGCCAGCATAATGTTTGTGTCCAATCAGGCACGCCTAATCAAAGACAGCTCTCAAAAAAAGACAAAAATGGTCTGCACTTTGGTGAAGACTATAGACAAAATGGGGGAGGTGGGTTACAAATGTGAAGATGGGATAAAAGAAACGTTTTTTCCAACTTCTTTGTGTGTGTGTGTTTCATGACCATTGATCAGGAAAATGTTGAACTCTTTTGCATTAATTCTCATAATGATTACATTTTTGTGTAAGGACCTGCCATTTAGTGGCATAACGAATTATCTGGTAAAAAAAAAAAAGATTTCACTGTGGACTTCAAAGAGTACTTCAGCATCATCACCTCCATCACTATGCTTTTCAACAGTGATGTTGTAAGGAAAGCAGGTAGCTCAAAGTTAATTACTTCTTATATTTATAGTGAATTTTTACATTTCAACTTCCTAGCTACTCCCTATCAGCCAGCACCCTAGCACCTACGGTGGCCGAGAGAGCTCAATGTGCTGCGAAAGAAAAAACACATGCAAATTAAGAAAACATCTTCATTAATTTGACAACACATGTGCTGCAAATGCTCACAACACAACCAAATAAAGAAACACGCAGCAAATAGGCACAGACCACATGACAAACATGGCTGGGACATATTTATCAATGTTTGCTTTGAATTAGATTTTTGTTTATTTAACCTGAGATTCCTTAACCATCGTATTTGCACAACTGTGGTTAAACAAATGGTAATAAAAAAGGGTTAATTTTGTTGAGGTAAGTTTGTTGTGGTCTGTGCTACTTGTGCATTTCTGTATTTGGCTGTGTTGTGATTTACAGCATGTTTCTTCATTTGTTTGTGTTGTGAGTATTTGCAGCACATTTCTCTTTTTGCAGCGTGTTTCTTTATTTGTTTGTGTTGTGAACATTTGCAGCGCGTTTATTTATTAGTTTGTGTTGTGATCATTTGCAGTGTGTTTTTGTATTTGTTTGTGTTGTGAGCATTTGCAGCACATGTGCTGTCAAATTAATGAAGATGTTTTCTTAATTTACTGGTGCTTTTTCTATTTGCATGTGCTTTCTGAAGTTGCAGAGCGTTGC
The DNA here is from genome assembly GCA_027422415.1 of Schizothorax lantsangensis. Taxonomy (NCBI): domain Eukaryota; kingdom Metazoa; phylum Chordata; class Actinopteri; order Cypriniformes; family Cyprinidae; genus Schizothorax; species Schizothorax lantsangensis. The sequence continues at coordinate 19,137,386 of CM049850.1, read as the reverse complement.
GTTGAGCTCTCTCGGCCACCGTAGAATAAGGGTAAAGAGTTTAACAATTTTTGGTAAATCATAATTTTCTTTACAAAACTGATTTTTTTGGTCATTCGCAGTTACAGGTTTTTCATGTTATTTTACATTACAGTATACATAAATTCACGGTCTATTTTTATATATATATATTTTTTTATGTATTTCAGAAACAGGAAAAGTCTGTACGCTGCAGCCATTGTAAGTCTGCAACAAGAAAGTGCACATGAAGTGGCCATGGAGTATCCAAACTTAAATGGATATAAATCATGCATCCTTTGGAACACAGACAAAGTCTGACATATTATTGTTGAAGTGAAAGTGCTTAAAAGATATGAAAATGTAAAAGGCCATATAGCCACTGGGTGACACCCACACTCCATTTCTTTTTCTTTCTTTCTTTTTTTGATGCATTCTCTTGGCACAAATTAATACAATTCTCTCACAATACCTTTTTAACACAAAACAGTGGCCAACTCAGAATCAGGAACCGCTTAATGAGGGAAGGTTAGAGGTTAGGATGATTCCAAGGGCCCTGAGAGGGGCTCCAACTCCCCGCAATAGCAGTCTCTACCTAACAATAATTATGATCCAGCACATAATTGCATCAGTACCATTACTAATAAGGAGTGGAATGTATAGTATCTCCTCTGGTTTGTTTACTGGGGTGTTTGTAAGAAACACGTCTTTGTAAAACTGCTTATGGTTTGCAAAAAACACAATCCAACCATAAGAATCTTGAAACCAATTTGGGCAATGTGCACTCTAGTAAATCATTTGTAAAACAATATAGAGTTTTTATTTGGTTGAAAGTGCACAAATAACATGAGTGACCTGAAATTGAAATTAATATAACTTATGAATGTTATAAAAACAAATTAATTCTGTGAGATTAAGTTTGAAATTAAACTATGAACCTGAGATAACAGTTCATTCTTTTTTGGCTCTGAGTGTCCAAGAATCAGTTCTAAGATCCCTTATGAGGGCCACCACAAGATGGAGACATTTACTGGAAAATGTTTTATTTTATGCACTCCAAAAGATTAATGAAGTTATTATTAATGTAGGCATTTGCAACTTGTCTGATCACTATGTGAACCTTATGCTTTTTATACCAAAGGAAATCTATGAAATACCCAGAAAAAAAACAATATATGTTAAAGACACTGACCAAATAGAGAAATGAGTTGTTAAAACTAATAAACTTTGGTGTTAGCTTAATATTAGAATGGAGGGACAATAACAGTTGTTGTGATCTGATGTGGCTTGAGGCAGAAGATGTATTTTTATAGTATTCTATACCCTTATAAAGGTTGAGTCATTTAACATTGTATTATAAATATAGCCTACTTTATACTTATGAAAATACCCGAGATTGCATAAGCAGAAAAACTTATAACAGATAAATTGTCAGCAAACGTGTGTTTATTGTCCTCATGTACTGTATATATACGGTATTGTATTGTGTGGTATATATGGTAATGGTGTGGTAGTGTTTTCAAGCTTCCTGCACTGTATAGTATGAGTTTCTGTAGTCTGTGTAATTTGACAATTCACTGTATGTCAGCATTATGTTAGGAGTGTCGATGGTAGGTGAACGTTTCCATATAAAAATGAAGCATATAGTTCTAATATATCTATAGGAATAACCTTCATGTGCATGTAAGCTGCAGCTATCAACACCATAAACACACATAAAAACACTCACTCCCATATATTGTAAGAATACAGATTTAATTCAAAACATTAAAAATCTTTATTCTTGGTTTCAGATATACCATAGCTTTACAGATAAACCCTTTCTGTAAGGACAAGATCATTTTTTCTTTTGGAAAAAATCATTGCAAAGCATAGTGATGCAGGCGACCAAGGTGATGTACTCCTGAAAGTCCACAGTGCCATCTGCATTTGCATCCAGATCCTTAAATATCTTGTCCAGAGCTGCCTGGTCAGCGGATTTCTTTAACAAACACAAAAGTCTGATCAGAGAGACTGTCTGTACAATGATGACAATTAAACAGCTCATATTTACATCAGTATTATCACACAATATATTTACTATCATAATTAATACAAAAGAATTCAACTTTTTAAATTGTTAAATTAAGCATTGTTTATTAAAATGTCATAATGAAAAGAGAAATTATATTTCAACTGGTCAGTTTATGAAACAGTTTTGCAGTGCCTCTCACCCCGAGGATGTCGCCCAGCTCTGCATTAAGCAGATCCTTGAGCTCTCCTTTGCTCAGGGTGGTTTTGTCTCCCTCCTTTCCAGAGTATTTGTGAAAGGCTGCAATCAGCATAGCCATTCCTTGCTGGATTTCTGTAAAATGAGTGTGATACAAAGCAGGTGTATCATAAATAATAATCAAACAAAATTTATTGTTTACAACATCCAAAATGAGAGATGTCAAAAGTATAATATATGAAATGTCATGCCCAGCAACAATATAACACACAGAACTGTTTACAGCCCTCTGGAGGCGAGCAGAAGAGAGAGAAGGGGTGGACCTTAACTGTCTGAAGAGTGGGAGTTTTCAGAAATGGAGGGATAAAAAAAAAAAAAAAAAACTGTCAGATTTAAGCACAAGCGGATTATGGCCAACACCCTGAACATACCCTTTCATTAAGACAGAATAGAGAGACAGAAAGAAAGAAAGAAAGAGATCTACTCGATTTTGTCATTGGTCATTTAATCCACCATCAACTGCCTCCTTTTCCTGCCTCTGCCTTCTTCTCAACACACAAACTCTTAAATGATTCTACTAATCAATTACTGGCCGACGAGCATATAACACACACACACACACACACACACACACACACACACACACACACACATATATATATATATATATATATACCAAACTACCCTTCGAAGAATGCCATCAATCTACAAATGTATAGTGCAGCAGTGTGATGCATTAGTTCATTTTAAGCAGTAAAACAATTCAGTACAAAAATAAAAAGTATCTTACGTGTCATGGTGTTTCTGGAGTTCACGGCGAGCAAGAAGTGAAAGAAAATAGGACCGAGCGAGTGAGAAGTGAAGGAACAGACGATGTTTTATGCAGAGAAATGCCACGCCCCCCAAATTCATGCCCTCCCACCGTTCCAACCCTTAACACACAACCGCACCTACATTTATGCCCCTCTCTCTTACTCTTACTATGCTCTCTCTCTCTTATTGTTCACTCCCTTAAACCACAAAAACGGGCAGGTGGAATAGGCATCTCTTGTCCTTATTCAGTCCTTAACTCAGCTGGCTAAACCAGATTCTAACCGCACACAAACAGCCAAAAATATTATTACTGATTATTTACTGTGCTCCTTGTCATGCCTAACAACGCCCCTTAGCTGTTCTAAAATCACTGTAAACCACAGCTTGGGGCTCTGCTGCTTTAATAGTCGCCAAATGAAGAGTTGAGACCTGGATGTTCTTCATCAATGTATTGAAATGACAGATGTCATCATCAAATCTTCCTAACAATATAATTTTGATCTTGCATGATGTGGCTTCTTATCATAGGTTATTCATTAATAATTTCAAACACATTTCAGATCATTTAAACACTCTAATATATACATAAATTTGAATAGAACTGGGACATGAGTCATTGAGGCACCTCTGTAATATTTTGACAGTTTTATATAAAAAAGGTATAAAAGCTGTCACTGAGGTGCATGGCGCATTTTCAAAAGGTATCTTATTTTCACCCTGAAGGTGGTATTGGTACCTTAAAGGTACATATTAGTATCTAAAGTGTACATATTAGTACTGTTCAAAAAGAGCACCGCCTAGTGACAGCTTTTGTACCTTTTTTCTGAGAGTGTATAAAGCAACTAACGTCAATATCATGACATTTACTAGAAAAATATACATCTCTATTTCACTAATGCATGTGAGGCCCTTTTGGTGTGGTGTGGTATTGTTTTCAAGCTTCCTGCAGGCCATATATGCACTGTATATAGTTACTGTAATATGTGTAATTTGACAATTCATTGCATGTCAGTATTATGTTAGGAGTGTTGGTGGTAGGTGAACGTTTCCATCTGAAAATGAAGCATAGTTCTAATATATCTATAGGAATAACCTTCATGTGTATGTGCTGCAGCCAACATAAACACACATTCACAGATAAGAACACTCACACCCATATATTGTAAGAATACAGATACAGATTTAATTCAAAACATTAAAAACCTTTATTCTTGGTTTCAGATATACAGTACCATAGCTTTACAACCCTTTCTGTAAGGACAAGGTTATTATTGTTGGAAAAATTCATTGCAAAGCATAGTGATGCAGGCGACCAAGGTGACGTACTCCTGGAAGTCCACCTTGTTATCTGCATTTGCATCCAGATCCTTAAATATCTTGTCCAGAGCTGCCTGGTCAGTAGTTTTCTGTAACAAACACAACATACACAAAAGTGTAATCAGATATACTGTCAGTACAGTGATGTGAATTAAACACCATATTTGCATCAGTATTTATTATGAGAATGAATACAAAAGAATGAACGTGTTTAATTATGTTATTATTTAAATATTTAATACAAAAAGGAACAATTTGAATACCTAATTTTTAAATGAACCATTTTTAATTAAAATGTCATAATTAAAAGAGAAATCATATTTCAACTGGTCAGTTTATGAAACAGTTTTGCTGTGCCTCTCACCCCGAGTACTTCGGCCATCTGTGCATTGAGCAGTTCCTTGAGCTCGCCTTTGGTCAGGGTGGTTTTGTCTCCCTCCTTTCCAGAGTATTTGTAAAAGGTGTCAATCAACATAGCCATTGATTTCTGGATTTCTGTGAAATGAGTGTGATACAAAGCAGGTGTGTCATAAATAATCATATTAATAATAATCAAACAAAGCCTATTGTTTACAACATCCAAAATTATTAGTAGTGGAGATGTCAAAAGTATAATAAATGAAATGTCATGCCCAGCAACAATATAACACACAGAACTGGTTACAGCCCTCTGGAGGCGAGCAGAAGGGAGAGAAGGGGTGGACCTTAACTGTCTGAAAAGTGGAAGTTTTCAGAAAAGGATGGATGAAAAAATGACAGTTTTAAGAGCAAGAGGATTATGGCCAACACCCTGAATATACCCTTAAGACAGAAGAGAGAGAGAGAGAGAGAGAGAGAGAGAGAGAGAGAGAGAGAGAGAGAGAGAGAGACATTTCATCCACCACCAACTGCCTCACAGAACACAGAAACTCTTAGACTATTGCCTTAAAATGAATAAAAGACATATTAGCCAATCAATTAACAGCTAAAAACATTTAACATAATTACACCCTTAACTCGGCTTCAGAAAAAAATCAAAAAATGAAGGCAGGGGATCCACACATTTTTTTATCTTAAAATACAGCAGTAGTGCAGCAGTGAGATGCATTAGTTCATTTTAAGCAGTAAAAAAAAATTGTTGAATGCAGTGCGTTTAATGCACTGAAGAAGGCCTTGAGCCAAAACGTTTGTGTTTTTGTCCTACTTTTGTCCTGGTGATTAATGTAAAATAAAACACTAAAAAGAAGACTATTTTTGTGAGTGCGGATCATGGTTTCATATGTTAAGTAAATAAATAAATAAAAAAGTATCTTACGTGACATGGTGTTTCTGGAGTTCAAGGCAAGCAAGAAGTGCACGAAACTGAGAGCCAAGGATGAGAACTGAAGGAACAGATTGAGTGTTATATGCAAATACCACACCCCAAATTCATCCCCTCCCACCATCCCAACCCTTGACACACAAATGCACCTGTGTTAACTTTTCTTTGTCTTACTCTGGCCTATGCTCTCTCTCTCCTATTGTTCATCCCCTTAAACCATTTAAACTCTTGTTGACTTAATTATCGAGTTTGCAAAAAAAGAAACAGGTGGGCTTGGCATCTCTCGTCACTGGAAGTCTCTAACTCAGCTGGTTAAACCAGCTCCTAACCGCAAACAAACAGCCAAAACTTTAGACTTGAGCCTTTGGGCAAATCCACTGTCAAGACCTGCCCCGGACTGGAAGCGTAAGTTGGGTGTTACTGAGAACCACTTTAGGGAACTGCATGGAACCACTGAAATATTCTATACTAAAAAAAAAGAGTATGTATAACTGTGGTTATGTTAAAAACTCAATTTGTGAAAATCATTTTAAGGCCTAATCGCTTATGCATGTTTATGGCTGTTTGCTGTCATACAAAACTGCTCAAGTTGAATGAGAACAGTCTTTTGCAAAACCCTGTGGTATGAATACAGGTGGGCAGCAAGTCTGCTTTTTATTTTTTTATTTTCCTTAAGACTGCATATCATTTTTAAGTTAGTTACAATCATTTTTTTTTATTTGAATCCGAGAAGTTAAACTGCAAGACTAGTTCTTCAGACATAGTCTTAACACAGTGGCTGTATGCAACTGGCCTAGTGTCATTTTTGACATGTAGCTACAGGGCACAATTTAAACCATTATTAGGTAATTAAAACTCACACTGGATTTATATCATTAATCAGAAAAAGATGCCATGAATATACTGCCTTACATTGTGTTGCAATCATAATGGAACCACTTCAGCAGTCATAACCAGTCCTGCATGTTTTAAGAGCGCAGGGCAATTCTATTGTAATCAATGCTAAAAGCCAATATACGTTTGCTTTTTCTAGTCATGCATTGTTTTGTTGTTTTTTTAAAATAAAACTGCTAATCTGCATCAAATGTAGTGAAAGAACAAAAATATTTGCGTGTTTTCATGTTTTTAATGCATACCTGACATCGCAATGCTTCAAGGAAGTTATGCAAAAAGCAGTCATTTTTAACATTTTATTTTGGTTTATTAAGTCCATTTTGCAAAATCATTTTTGGTGGAGTATAGTATTTTACTCTTCTCCACAGTACAAAAAAAAAAAGTTTGTCACTGGGGCAATACTCTCAAAAGTACATATTTTACCTAATACAAATGACCCCTAAAAGATGCATATTAGTATCTTAAAGTGACAGTACATCCAAAAATGAAATTGAATCACTCTTATGCTGTTCTAAAGCTGTATGACTTTCTTTCTTCAGCAGAACAAAAAATAAGATACAGTGATATAAAGATATCACTGCTATTGTAGTTATGTATGGTTTTTAGAAAAAAACTACTAGCTGATTATCTGCACTAAATGTTCTGGAAAAAAGGCCTATTTGCATGTTTGATACGTGACGTAATGCTTAATGGGAAACATTTTATGCCATAAATCAGTCATTTTTAGCATTCTATTTTGTGTAGTTCATTTTGCAAGAGCATTAACTTTCACTGTGTGAACATAAGACTACACAAGATCTTCAAGAACGGTGCACCATCCCTCTAAGGTATTAATATCCACACTTTAGGAGTAAATAAGGTACAAACGTGTTCCTTTGATGGCACTGTCCCAGGAAAAAGATGTTACCCCTAAACAGACAATTTTGTACTTTTTTTTCTGACAGTGCACAGCCAAACAAAACTACGGAAAATACTCTGTAAGGACAGAAACAGAAATACTGGATAGAAAAACATGCAAAAACGACATGCATTCTGCTTTTGAATGCCAGGTCACTATAGTGGCACAGTATAAGATGATGTGTGTTGGGTGTATGCTAGATGTAGTTTTTATTATTAGCAATGCACTGCTGAAAAAGTGAATAAAGAAAATAGAGTGGATAAAGGAATGGCGAGTGAAGATGAATAGTAGCAAAAGAACATGTGAAAGGCATTTAAGAGGACTAGTATTTCAGGACCAGTCACAGAGTTGGAAATGAGAGAAGTCAGGGAGGGAAAAAGAAAAAAAAAGGGGGCGGAGGAGATGACTGGCCTCATTTAACCTCAGGCTTTATGTAATACAGTGATGGTGACTCACTCGGGTAGAATTTCAGCTTTTTTTCTCTTTTTGCCACAGTTCCTCTGTGAACGTTAATGTTTAACTTTTTTAACTTTTATACAATTTGTTGTGCACTGTTTATTTCTCTTCCAAAAACGGACAATTCTGTCATCATTTACTCATCACAATTGAAACATTCTTTAAAATATCTTATCTTTTGTCTTCTGCAAAAGAAAGGATGTCATACATGACGTGAGCTTGAGTAAATGAAAATGTTCAATTTTTTTAATCTATTCCTTCAAATGAGCGAGAAACTTTATCACACATGCACACCTACATCTGCATGCGCTCTCTAGAAGAAAAAATAAACTGTTACCAGGGTGGTACACTTACAAAAGGTACAAATATTTACAATTTTAGACACTAATATGTACCCTTAAGGTACTAATATGCACCCTTTAGGGGTCAATAAGGTACAAAGGTGTACTTTGTGAAAGAGTATTGCCGCAGTGTCAGATTTTGAGTGTAAAATAGCAACTTTTATGCAGCAGCAGTGAGAAAACAGACAAGAACTCATGATTAAATCTCATGGACTCTGTGGCCAATTTCCTTGTGAGTCACCATCCAAAAACATCTATGAGTAAGTAGGACCTCCCTGGCGCCATTTTGACCACGAGTGTTGGTTAGGATCAGCTTCAGACCCTCGGTGAAGTGGGGGGATGAGAACATGAGAGGAGAGGACATGGCGGAAATACTTGTAGTGGAGGTTTGGAGGTTGGTCTTGCGCAGATATGCTTGTTGTTGAATAAATTTGCTCAAAACGCATGGCACAAACATTTTGGCTCTGATTATCCAGTTAAACTGAGCCACTTATTGTACTGTGTTGACATAGCCAGAGGACAGAACACAAACACCATGACATACAACATGAATTTCCCTCCCTTCCCATTGCCAATGTTAAATATGGACAGCTGCGTCACTAATGAGAACTTTAAGCAAAATTGGAAAAAGATGTCAGTTTAACAGAGGACACATTCTCTCTTTTCTTATAATAATGAACATGCATCTATTTGAGTCTTGCTTTTATATATCATACACAACAGAACATGTAGAAACAAATTTGTTAAAACGGATGCTAATTTGCATGATTTCTAAAGCTGTCTGTAGTAATAAGGGAGATCAGGTTGTCGCACAGGGAAGTTGACAAACGGCCTATTTTTCATAAAGGGCAGATTAGGTTGGGTCAAGTTGTCATATGTGTTTTTAATGTTATAAATGTATGCAATTTATTAATTACAATATTTTTGGTAAAAAAGAAGATAATTTAGTATGCTAGCTATGCTTTTGCTGTATCATGATTGTTTTAGTTTTTAAATATTGCTTACAAGCTTCTAATGGGCAGATTAATGACAACATGCCCCGCTATTGGTCAACATGTGTTTAATGAACAAGTTTAATGAACAAACTGCTTCCATAATAGCTTTCTGCCGAAGCAAAAATCCAAAGTATGATGAAAAGAAAAGATAATCTAATGTCCAAACAGCTGCCAAGGGAAGCACTACACTAAGTGACTTCTTTCATCACAAGTTAATTAGAGAGAGCCTGTTTGTGTGACTAAGAGAGTAATCTGAAACATTTCTAATATAGTCTTGTGAGTGGAAGCATCAGACCCTGTCACGCAGCTGAGGTTGTATGTGTGTGTGTGAGTGTGTGTGTGTGTAATGAGGCCTGGACAGGTGTGAATTTTAGGGCCATCAGTGAGATTTTACATCTCTCTGGTAAGTTTTCTGGCCTTCTCTCTTGTTTAATATTAAATGAATGAAGCATGTATTGTGTTGTGTTGATTGTGTGCCTGTAATGATGCTTCCTATAGGAAATGCTTTGTGTTTCGTTATAGCGCTTCTATTCTTCTGTTCCCCTGAATGGAAAATCACACACTGGCCCCCACCGCTCATGTCTCTTGCTTTCTCTTTGTTTCGCTATGATTCTTTCTACCTCACCCCCTTTCTTTCTCTCTGTGGGCTGATAAATTTAATGTTTTCCTGATGCCAGCTTTATTTCCACTCTGGCATGGTAAACTTTAAAAAGGAAAGCTTTCAGCTGCATGTCCCTGTGCTGTTTTCTACTCTCGTGTGCTTCCAAAATGTTTTCTCTGCTTATGAGTGCACTAGAAATGAGATTTATCTCTCAAATGAAGTAAAGCCAAATTAAGTTTTGTTTAGTTGCCATTTGCATAGTTTACACATGGTACACAGCGAAATTCTGCATTACAATCAGATTGAGGTGAACAGAACAATGGGACAGAGCTATGCACTGACCATCTATGTAAATTAAACAGGCCTACAGTATCTGATTATATATCAGATATAAAATGGAACAGTTCTGTTCTAGTATCTGTTTTTATTTATAATTTATTTATATTTAATACTTAGCTTATATTTTATAATTAAACCAGAATGTGAAGAGACTCTGCGTTGACCCCTTTTTACTTATCACACATCAACCAACTTTCTCCCAAATAAGCGTTTTTCCACCTTTGAGCCGAACGGGTTTGAGCATGATGAGAAGCAGTACGACTATAAAACCGTTCCAGGCTGTTGTATGTGTAAACCTTTACCTTCAAGCGATCATCCTCTAGCTCGCTCCAGCGTTTACCTTCAGAATCATGCAAAAGAAACCGTAACCGTGTCAACTGAACATTACAGCACAGTTTCACAATGAAAACCATTTGGTGCTATGGTGATAAAGAAAAGAAATAACATGCTATTCAACTGTATCCCCACCCCCCCCGCAACCCACCGTCCAATCTGACCCCAAACTAATTAAATTATCACATTTCACCACTAAAAATCTCAAACGCAGTTCAGACTCAAAACACACTATTAAGAGAACAGTCAAAAAAATGTGTGTGTGTGAGAGAGAGTATCAACTGTGTGTTTGTTTGTGTGTGATGTGGTTGTGTGGTTTTCTCTGTACACCGTGCCTATCGTGCCACTTCACCTCCACAATGGCCACTGGCTGCATTAACTACAGCCATTCATCTCTACAGACCTCTCAGTAGACTACCACAACCCATTTTAAAATTTCCACAGGATGTATAGTTTTTTATTTTTGTCTTGCTATATCATGTTTATTGCACAGTGGAAGTTAGAATAGGACACAGTTCAAATGAATCTCTATGAAACATTTATGCAGGCATTTTAACAATGTAGTTTAAAACGCAGGTTAATTCTATAGTTTACTGCATAAGTCCATTCAGGTAGTAATATCTGTGCATATTTTACTGTTGTAGGACCTGCATTTGGAAATTGCTGTCCATTGTATTTGTCCCTGCATCAATAGAAATACAGGTTACTTGTGCAAAACGATCATGAAATCAGTAGGCCTTTGCATTGTCTACAAAATGAAGGTGTATTGGGCCCTTCCTGAGCCCTGGGGTCTCTGTTAGTGTTAATGTGGCCCTGCTTGAACTGGATGTGTACCATTTACCTCCACTCACTTCTACAAATCCATGTTCATGTCAGAAACCCACAGTCAGTGTTTGACCGATATTACCTCATACTTTTCATAAAGCAACTCTGAAACCTTATACTACAACGCTCCTCATATTACAGTCTTTTTAGGGTAAGTCGCTCTTGTTGCAGCAGTTGAATGTTGCTTTGCTAAATGAATGTAAATGTGTATTTCAAACTATATTCATTGCCTCTAAACATATTTTATAATTTTATTTATGCTTCTATTTTTCTGTCTTTGTCTGCTTTCATTTCTAGAAGCTGAACAGTTTAAACTGTCACCACAGCACCACACCCAAATCATGCCACATAACAAAAAGACAAGAGAAGAATGAAAGGGTGGGACAGAAGCATGTAAAAATCATGACTTCAGTGAGTGAATTTGAGCTCTGAATGCTGTACACTTCCTGATTTAAATGACTGATTTATGGAAATGTGCCTAAGGGACATTATTCCCTGCAAGTTATCATGCATATGAATAGACAGCAGATGAGTCACAACCAGCCCATATTTGAATGTGGTTTAAGTCATGCATGCACACCTCATGGAATCATCTATTTCTCATTTAAAAATTCAGATAGTCTTTTACATACATGGTGTGTTCTGATATTGTGTTACAGTAAGGACATTAATGACTTCACTTTAATAATGATCTATAATATATACATACTACAAGTCGAAAGGTTAGACACGCCTTCTCATTCTCGTCACCCACAACACAGTAAATGCACTCATGCTAGGAATATACTTTTCAATCTATAAATGTAAAACAATTGCACCGTTACGGTGCTAATTATAGGTACGGTTTTCCTCACATTATGACTTTTTTCCAGGTTACATCATGTGGGGTGCCATTACCAGAGGATTTCTTCCAAGCGAATACCATCTCCTCTGTGTAAACAGGCCTGATCGAGATGCTGTTTGTGTGGTTTGTGTGTGTTTAGGAACATGCGGGTGTGTTCACTCTTACATTAGACTGCTGTACAGGTGCGGAGGACAGGGACTGCACTCTGGGAAAAACAATTTATACAGCAGAGAAACAGGTGTCCCTGCAGAAAACTTCCTGGTAGCATGTTCGGAGGATCTATTAATATAATACATATAGTGAGGCCCAAACCTCTGTGACCACATTGAAAATCTAGGATTCAATTTTTTTTTTATAAAACTGGAAGTGAACAGAAATAAAAGGTAATATGCTGCAGTATTTCTAGGTCAAATCAATTTATCAAAAAAAAAAAAAAAAAAAAAAAAAAAATGGTGACATTGATCATGGAATTTGTTTTTCATGAACATGTTCTTCATGCACTTAGAATTTTGAATTTCAAATCATTTACACAAACTTGTGGAGTTCATGCGAGTGCGGCTGTTTTTAGGTAAAAGCAGGACCAATGAAATTTTAAGTATTCCCGTAAATTGTTATGCTCATTTGCAGCTCTTTTCTAATCTTTACGTTATTTTTATGTTTTTTATCAATAAAACAAGCATTTGCATGTTGCTTAATGTCTTTGCATATTCATATTCACTTGCAGAACTACAGTAATGTGAGCAAAGGATTAGGACTGGGTGGCTGAAACAGGTTCAAACCTGCTCCTTAAGTATACTAAAACTATACAAAAGCTGCTATTATGCAACAGTCTGATATGGCCTATTACTCTTTGACTGGTAAATTGGGAATTTTAATATTGCTTTTTTTATTACAGCTCCAGATTTCATCTCGAGTCTGTAAATGTGACATAACCTGGCATAATCTTTGCTAGCAATTAAGCTTGATCTCCTAATCAAAATGGGCAAGTTATTTGCTTTTACATTGCAGCAGAACTGTCAATTTGAATAAGTCAATATAAAATGAGATACTTCAAACAGAACTGCCTGCGCTCCTGTCAGCACACCTCTGTTTGATCTTGGCCATTATGAAAAACAAAACGGTAGGGCAAAGTTAATTGTCTATATGCTTACATTTGGGGTTTGGAATAAATTTTATTAAAATGTAATGTGAATTTAATGTGCACTGAATGATTTAAAGTCTTTAGCCAAAAGTTGAAGTGACTTTTACAAAAGGTAATACATTTTTGTGAGCTTTTCTTAAGGTTACTGCACATTCGTAAAACAGAGGCGTGACAGTCATTAGTGTCAAATAACATTACAGCGATTCTCTTAAAAGAACATATTTGCATGCACGTTTGCATTGAGCAAGTAGGTCAACTGCACTAGAACTTCATTCAACGAGTATGCAAAAAGTCACAATGTGTCTACAAATTATCTTGTATATAAGAATTGTAAAAATAATTATGTGATATAAAAGCATATCATGAAGTGATATCATGACCTCCAAAAATCCATATATTAAAGCCTAGCATGCAATCACTTAAATCAATTTATGTGCTATAAAGTTTCTCTCAAAACATTGCATGCAATTATTGATATTCATATATATTGTTTTAACATTAAAAAAATAATTATGTGAAATAACATGAAATCATAAATGCCATCATGAGATGACAAAGGAAGTGAAAAAATAAAGCGAGAAGTACATGAGTGATGACAAGAGATTTTATTGGTGTTCAGAAAACTATACATTACACTACTGCAAAATGTTTAAGCAGAACAAGCATTTTTCACAACACTGTCTGTTGAGAAATGTTTCCTACACAATGAAATACTAAATGCCATTACAAAAGACTATCCATCCGTTTAAACCATTTTTTACTGTGCCTGTCTTACAGCATATAAAATGCAGCATTATTATACACATCTTAGAGAGGTACTTTGGCACCTTGTAAAAGGGAAGTGTCTAGTGCATCAGGAGGACGTGTGTGTTCACTTATCCTGACAACCCCTGCCCTTTCCTCTGCACTTATCCTTGCCGTGCTTCTTTGTGTAGTAGGCCCTGGCTAGGCCAGCAATACACTGACTGAATTCACGGAAGTTCACTTCACCATCATGGTTCTTATCCAGCTCTTCCATGGCCTCCTTAATATTGTCTGGATCCACTTTATCCTGAGACAGACATAGAGGGAGGAATGTCAATGCTGTAATTACTTGCATACCACTCATAGCTGTAATGCCAAAAAAACGAAGAACAACTAGTGGAGGCATTGTGTACGAGACACCAAAAAGAATGTTAGTGAAAGATGGATAAAATGAAGAGCCTCATGCATGCATGTTATGACTCATTAGGGTAAACCCCTCTCATGCCAGGTTGCCATGATAACATCGCACAACAACCGCACAGCATTTAATTAGGAAATAGATTTGTTGCAACATGTTGGAGGTGTTCACTTCCTCCAACCAATAGCTTTCTTTCTCACAACTTCATCTTTTTCTATGCATCTCGCTAATTCTTACCTTAAATTCGGGACTGGTAATTTGGGCTTTCATTAGCTGTCCAAGTTCAGCATTGCTGAGTTGAGTTTTCTGCTCATCTGTCCCTGCATATTCCTCAAACACCTCCACTATGGCCACAATGGCTTTCTCCAGCTTAGACATGTCTATAAGAAAGAAAACAAGAAACATTTATCATCCAGAAAAAAATATTTAGCCAGTGCAATATACAACAGAATTATATCGGTTGCAAAAATACCCACAAAATTATGACTTGCATTTCTATAAACTTCTTCTCTGTCCTATTTTTGTAGCTCTACATGTCCTGCTTTTTGATCTTTCATTTTCTCTCTCTTTTTCCATTTTCTTTCACCTACCTTGAGGTTGGTGTGTTCCCAGAGAAGTTAAGCAGATGTTTTGTTGGAGTAAATCGTCTGCTGCTTTTAAAGCACAGATTTTATACTCCACAGCACACACAATGGAAGGAATGATTCATTCTTGTGCTATGAAGGATCCGTAGCACACCCAATCCGGTTCTACGAGACTCACATGCCGTTAAAAAATACATTCTTTTGTTACACATTTTAGTTTTAAAGATTATATTCTGTTGTGTTTGACTCAGCTAGTTGATTATAGTAACTAATAAGTAAACAAACAAAATATAGGGGATTTCCCTAGTCAGATTTCATGGGGAATCTGAGTCATATTTTAGTGACTCTTTTGCTCTCTCTTCTGGGCGTTGTCTGCCCTGAACGCCATATTTCCTGAATGGGCAAGCTTTAAACTTTCTTTTAAAAATGTTTCAGATTCAGCATTTAGGATAAAGATAAAAGACTCATTGTGCAGATATGACGCTGTTGCTGATGTTTTCGTGGAGGTTTGAATCACAAGCTTCAAATGAAGCTTCATATTTGGAATAAACAGAGACATGCTTATCCTCTCTAAATCTAGTCTTCAGACATCAAAGAACGCCTGATATTTGCAAAATGGCCTCGTTTTGAAAAGAGACTACATGAATATTTTACCTGCAGCTGTACACAGAAATGCAAACAAAAATGAAGCCATCTGCAGACAATAATGCACAAAACCACACACTGACTAGACAGTGACTGCTCAACTTCATGAAGACTGATGACTGCTCGGTTGTGCAGCAACATGATTATTCAGTCTCTTCTTTAAGCTTTTCTTTTATGAGAGAAATGCTAAGACACTGACTCATCAGCCGTGAGAGTCTTAATGTATTGATATTAGTCTAGTTTTGGATCCTAAAAAAGTAAACACCCGGATAAACAGACCACACCCTTTTGAATCCACTTAACCTAACATACTTTTCATGGATAACAGAATATATATTTTTATCTTCATAAAAACAAACAACAAAGTGCATGTCAATGTCACAAACCTCTGTGACAGATCTGTAGACTGTGAAGGGTGTGTACTTTTAAGTGTGTGTTATTTAACCCTCTTTTGTTCAGGGCCAGTTCTTCTATACTGTGTATGGTAAGCAAATATGCACCTCTGGCGTTTTTACCGCAGTGCACATACAAACACACACCTAGACAAATATGCACACACACACACACACACACACACACACACACACACACACACACACATATAGGTGTATAGGTGCCAAAGACGTGAGGATTTATCAAGAAAGATCATTCCCTCTATAGTAAAAAAAATATAATATACCAAATAAAAAATAAAATGCACAAAATAAAATCACTTTATATGACATCATTACACTTTAACATCAAAACGGATAAAGAAAAACAAACATGTTGATGTTAGCATGTCAGTTTTTAAAAGAAATCATCAGAGACAGATGTGAACAGTAATTGTTCTCTAAACTGCTAAGCATTTAGCGAACACCCACAGACATGTTTGATCTCATTTGTGGAGCTATTGTGGGGGAAATGAGTGTTCTTTGTCTACGAGATGAGAAATAGAATCAGAGGAGGAGAAGAGGGGGAGGAATTGATGTGCTCATGTCATGTGGTATACTGCTGACATCTAGTGATCGCCTTCCTTAACTATAATTATATGGTCGTATGGCATATATTAACAGTACCTGCTGGTGGAAAATTTTCTATAGGGCTGTGCTAGTTTCAACAATTTCAGCAAACATCCCAGCATGATTTAATGTTAAACAGTTAAAGTTAAAGAATAAAGAGTTAGGCTAACGGAAGTTAATAAATATTAAAGACTAGAATTAGATTTTTTTTTAAATAAAAGGTAAATTAAAAGCTATATTTATATATAGTTTACATTAGTAGTAGTAGTAGTAGTGTAGCTCAGGGTGGGCGGCGCCCCAGCGCCCTCTATTGGCCAGCACCCACTTCAAACACTTAATTTCACTTTTACCATAAATAAATAAAATAAAAGTGTCCTGTGAAGGCTGTATATGTACACTTAATTATTCGTATTGTATCAACATACGTATTGAAATTATCTACTGAAGATCTGAACTATGTATTTAAAGTTCACACACATCATGTGCCTTACGGAGTAGGAGGAAAAAAAACAACATGTTCGTACTGTTGCCTTGACCTCATGTGGTTGACACACCCCAGAGTCATTTATGGTTGCTTTGCAACTCGACTGTTTACACGGATTTCAAACACGCCCACATACTGTCGGTGGTTCTAGAGGGGGAGGAGGGCTTGCACATGTTAAACTCTCCAACCAAATGTGTCATCGGCAGTGTTGGGCAGTAACTAGTTACTGTAATAATATTACTTTTTGCAGTAACTAGTAGTGTAACTAATTACTAATAAGATTTTAGTAATAATATTACAGTTACCATCCATAAAACAGCTTAGTTACTTTTGATGCCTCAACCCCGCTGATTTAAAATCCAACAATCAAATAATTCCTTGATTATTTCATATTTTTCACGACTGGCACATGCATGTGATGTCCCCAGTGCAGCAGGCAAGCTTGGAATATGGAAAAGCTTACATTCAGCAGATAGAAATATTGCATTATATTGATTTTGTCAGGAGAAAAGATGATCTGAACATTGTTGTGTAAGTTGTGGCTTTACTTTACTCTGGCATTACATCCCACCCACATCCCTCTGATCAGCATGTGCTACATTATATTACTATAATTAAACATCTTTTTGGAAAATTAAACAGTTCCTTACAAACTTATGTGATTTCATAAAATACATAATGAAATATAATTGTATATGGGTAACGGAGAAATTACAATTAGCTTCAAGCTACACATGACAATTAATGAGATTAATACAACACTTCTGCTTGAATGTCACCATCAATCACTATTGAGTGTTTGTAATAACTTCTGATTGTGATCCAATGTGGATTTTGGTCAAATAATGAGGCAGAATTATGTTGTTAGTAACATTCTAGAATAATTTTTTGTGGAAGATACACAGTTAAAACGCGTGAAGAAAAAGTAATGTAACTAGTAGTGTAACTAATTACTGTTGCCAGAAAGTAATAAGTAAAGTAACAATGTTACTTTTGAAAGGAGTAACTATTAATGAGTAATATATTACATTCTTTGAGTAACTAGCCCAACACTGGTCATCGGGTTAATTATAATTTTAAAAAGTGTATTTTAAGGTGTACATTTTATTATCCATATATACATATGTAAACACTAGCTTGTGCATAAATTTACAATAAACATCAGCTTGTGCATGAGGTCCAGTGAGGGTACAAATCATGAATATTATGTTCCACAGATAGGCCATAACACACAAATTAATGTGCATGCAGGAATGCATAAATATTGATATGAGTTAAATCGGTTTACTTAATGTCTGTTGTGTAAATGGTGGATTTAGATAAAAAGGATGAGAGTTGAACCTACCTTTCAATTCTAAATAGAAAGCATTCAGAAACAACATTTATTTTTCATATTTGTATTAGTTAAAAATACCAATGTCAGGAGAATAAAAATTATTTGTTTAAATATATGTTTATATATTGTATAGCCTAGTACATAATCATATAAAATGTTTTACTCCCATTTTCACCAGTAAGAGAATAAATGCTAATAATTAAAGAGTTTTTACCTGACCGCTCTTTGAATATCTATGAAGTCCCAGTATTACCAATGAGTCTACAGAAAATTATGTTTCCTTCAATCTGGTTACTCTTCAGGCAGGAATTAGTGTGATCAGTTTCAATTCAAATTGAACTTTGTTTATGTTGTGAGTGTCTGTTAGAGATTCAGTCATTTCTGGGATAAGGCACGGTTGTTCTGCAGCACTTCAGTCACCACATTAAATTAGACGTTTCATATAAACCAGGGGTGTCAAACTCAGTTCCTGGAGGGCCGTAGCCCTGAAGAATTTAGTGCCAACCCTGCTCCAACTCACATACCATGTAGTTTTCAAATCAGCCTTAATGACTTGATTAGCTGGATCAGGTGTGTTTAATAGGGTTGCATCTAACCTGTGCAGGGCTGTGGCCCTCCACGAGCTGAGTTTGACACCCCTGATCTAATCTGTACCAATCAAGCAGCTGTTATTGTAACATATCTTTTGATTATCATCAGAACACAGGGGAAATAAAACACCGAAAAGTACACAGAACTAAACATACAAACATATACAGTGTTAACAAATTTCATTCTCATCTCAAGCTAAATAAATCCTGTAATATGCTGTATTTTGGGACATCATGCCTGCAGAAATGACAAGGCTGACCAGTTATTTTACTTTAAAGGCCTTGCACTTGTGAAAAGTAAATATAATTTAATGCTCACACTTCTTATAAGTTGTTTGTGCAAATAAGGGACAAAATGGCACCCATTTTCTAGAATGATCATTACAATAAAAATGTCAATTCAAACAAAGTATACAGAGGCTTAGTTCTAGAATCTCATTCTAGAGTCTCATTGAAAAAACTTGTGACATGACATCTTTATAACTTTGCAAAGAATTGCTGAATCCAGCTCTGAACTGCATGGAAGCAAAGGATGACAAGAAACAACCTGTATATAAACAAAGTGTTTATTCCTGTGGTGGAACTTACAGGACTTCTGTGGATGATTTCTTTTGTGTCTAATGCTACTTAATTGAAAATAAAATTGAACAGCACTTAACAAAACTGAAAAACCATCCTCCTTTACATACATGCAGTGTAACTGTAGTAACAACTTCAAATCGAGGCATGTGGCTTTTAATCACTATCAACAAAATGACAGAACGGTCATATTTATTGCTTTTTGACACCCCCGGCCCCCTGTTTCTGCTTCATCTGGTAGATCTGTTCGCAAGCAATGGACAGGCCCACCACAAGAGACACAAACTCTTCAAAATTCACCTCTCCATCACCATTAGAGTCCAAATCCCTCATAATCTTGTCTACAGCAGCAGGGTCCTTCTGAGACTGCAGTAGAAGAGACAAGTACATGTTTAAAATAGAACAAATGGAAGCAGTTTTCCATAGAAAATGGAAAACGGGTAAAGTTTTAGAAAGATCTGAAAGATCATCACAGGGCCCAAGCCAATATCTAGAGTTGCCCCGCCCTGGATGTAGCAATAACAGATGGAATGTTGTACCTTCAGAAAGCTGGACAACTCGGTCTCCATCAGCATTTTGAGCTCTCTGCGATTTAATGTTGATGTATTTCCACTCTCCTTGCTCGCATAACGGTGAAACACTGTGATCAGCATCTCCATCGCTCTCTCCAGATCAGACGGCATTGTGACTGTCTACAGTAAGAGATAATGTATCAGTTAATGTGAGTGTTTCATCCCTTAATCAAACTAAATATTGTGCAAACAGCCCATTGTTCTCCTCCTACTGGGCAGACTGAAACAGATGTGGATTTTTCCATTTGGAAATAAGCCAAAGTGTGAGCAATACCCACCAACGCTCATGCCAAGTAGATGCAGAAAAAATTAAGGCATTTAATAACAGTATATGCTGATGCAAATCTTTCAATTAAGTAATAATAGCAGTTATATAAAATGAACTGTTAATCTACCTGTAAAATTTAGATTCTGTTACGTAAATGACGCTGACGTCCATAGAATCTGTGCACCTACGCATACGTCACATTCGCAGACTTCTCATGAAGTATTTTCGTATTTCAGTTTTGTCCCACTAACGCTTAACAAGTAGCCATAACTTACAATGTTAAGGTAGAACCTTTTTTTTTTTTTTTTTTTTAAGTGCTCTCAGTAGGTAGCTAACTAAGTTAAACAAAGTTGTATGGTCTTATTTAAAAGTCAAGGCGTTTTGAATAGTAAAAGATTGCGTACTTACGGTGATAAAAGGCAGAGCGTCAGATGAAGATGAAAGAATGTACTGAATGTCTCGTGCAAGAGCGGGTCAAGCAGCAGAGCAGGATTTATACCGGGGCTCCGCCCGAGTGATGAGTGTGAGGGGCGAGTCTGTAATGTTAACTGTTTAGGGCTTAAAGCCACAGAAAACGCTGACTGAGATTTACAATCCAAACGTGAATTAGTGTACGTGAGTGTATGTGTGTAAATGAATATACTAGTGCTCCTGTTAGAGATTTATGAATGAGAAATTCCACACCTAAACTTCCTGGAACAGACACACACACCTTAAAACTAAAATGGTTTGTTGCTCTGGTTTCCTGGATTTAGGGGATTTCGGAGGACATGAAACCCTTGTGAAAAAGACATGAACTTAATTGTATTGACTGTGCACTTACAGAATACACAGTGAAAACATATATATTTTTACCTGTAATTTCAACATTTTACTTTACTTTTAATACATTCATACAAATGTTGAAAAACAAAAATCTGAATATATGTTTTCACAAGCAGGAACAGCTCTCTTTCACTCCTTTCCACCATTTCCTAAGTGAGCGACTCAAAGCTTTCACAATGTGTCTCGCCTTACAACACAACTTGTCTTGCTCTCATTTTTGGACAGATGTGTGAAAAGGATACTTGCCAGGGCGTTATTTTTAAGGGTAGGGCTTTGATAAGGCTTGTTCCAGTCTGCAAAGTAGGTATGTCTCTACCCAGCACACAGGAAGTGCCTTTAACCATTTAGTCTATGTAAGAAAATGTACTTAAAGTGACCAACAACACAAGCTATGGGTGTGTTTGGTAGCAGCATTACTAAACATAACATATTAAACATACTATACAGTAACAGTATGGAGTCAGAATGTTTAGCCAGAATTCAAGCATTCATTGCACAACAGACCTAATAAATCAATATTTCGAAGGGAAAAGCTAATCAAAAGGAGAGTTATTCAGACAACTTGTATGACTACATTGTAGCACTTCTGGAAATGAAATGGAATCTCTATCAGTAGGACATGGGAAGGAAAAGAGGAAGAGAGTGAACGGTCATGGGTGGATGACACATGGTGTTGTGAGCGGGCTGATTGTGTTGTCATAGTAACATGGTGAATTCCATTGCAAGTACAGCTCTGAAGGGTTTTCACAACCACAATTCTCTCAGCATTCTTTTCAAGCTAGGACATGATGTTTTGTTAAGTGGCCTAACTAGTAGTTTGGTCCACAAAAGGCTACCACAGATATACATCTATTCATAAATGAAAGAAGCACAAAAAAAGCTTTTGCAACTACAGCATTGATCCATTAAGAAAAGACATACATGTATGTTCAGGGTTTCTGCTGTTTTAATTAAAGTACATTTAATACTTTTTAAGACCAAGTAAAGAAATTGTAATGAATAAATTGAATAGAGCACAATATATCAATGGTCTGTAAATGTCTTGTATAAGCAACACTTCAAAGTTTGTAAATACAACTTCCAATACATCTCCATTAGTCTTTAATGCATTTTTCATACAAAAAATATGTATGAAAATAACTAGCTCTGCTCCCAACCACTAGAATATTGGAAATAACCATCAGTATTTTAATCTTCTGTTCCGGTGCAAATGTCTAAAGATTCTTAAATCAAGATGCATTTACTTGAGAAGCAAAATGACAGGATAAGAAGTCTTGTTTTATGAGAAATGTTTAATGTTTAATACAAGAACAAATATCTGCCAATGGACTCAGAAAATTCAACTTAATTTAATTTAAGACTTTCTGCCCTGACCTTTTTAAGCCTTAATTTGTCTAAGGATGAATTAGGACTTTCTAAGACCTTTTGAAAACCCACAGAAACTCTGATGTAAAATAGACTTCCATGAGTTTTGTGCAGAACTATTTCAGCCGATCACAGCAGTTTCACAACTATCTGGTTTTAATTGAAACGCATTGAACAAATATTTGGGTGAGCTTCAACTGGTAGAGGCTCATATTTTTTAATTCCATGCTAATTTGATCCTTATCTGCAGTAGATTAAACAGAAAGTTGACAATGATTGGAATTTTTTTCAGTCGGCTGAGTCCCAGGATGCATTGTGAGGCTTTAGGCAGTTAGCCAACATAGTTTAGCATACACAAAGGGTGGAGAACCCAG
Source organism: Schizothorax lantsangensis (assembly GCA_027422415.1). Lineage (NCBI taxonomy): Eukaryota > Metazoa > Chordata > Actinopteri > Cypriniformes > Cyprinidae > Schizothorax > Schizothorax lantsangensis. The sequence goes on along the minus strand of CM049850.1, from coordinate 19,114,298 downwards.
AACAATGAAAACACTTTGCGAGTTAAGGTGCGGTCACAAAATTTAGCTCCATGTCTGCATGGGAAGCTTTTACACATCCGTATGAGTCTCCCGATTTAACAGATTCCTATTTCTGACTGGATTTTGCCTGTGACATTTTGCTGAGTAACGATAAATGTGACTGCAACTTTAGTCATCTGGAGTCTAACAACAGGAAAATAAGCAAAATGCCACATATTCTTTCATCATCTTTTAATAACAAACCCCTTAAACAAAAATATATTGTAAACAGAACCAAAAAAAAAAAAAATCACACATCCATGACTGGTATGACCAAATGTGTTTAGTTATCTTTCAGTTTGAATGGAATGGATAAAAAAGGTCTGCTGTTGGCAACACATCAGATGTTGTAGCTTCAGCACACTGCGATCTGGAAGCTGAATGGGTGACTGCGATAGTAACGGGATGAGGTAAGCACTTCAGTTCTTCCTTTTGCCCTTGCTGGTGGGTTTGGCGGGAGTTGGAGCAGGTGCTGCCTGGTAAAGAGCGGCTGACACTTTGTTCATGTAGTACAGTGCAAAGACAGAGAAGATCAGGCTATATGAGAGAGGACAGAGAAAGAAAGAACAAACAAACCGTGGCCAATTAGACATGAAGTTTATAAAGGTGAAGTGGGTTTCCTGCAGGATGACTCAAGTTTTTTTCTGTGGTAATCAGTTACTATAAACATAAGTATTATCGTCCGACTTACCATGTTGTCACGCACACGCGATGCACCAAACCAGACGCAAACAGAGAGAGGCACAGGCACAAGGCAACTAAGGAAAGAGATTAAATATGATTCAGACAAGTACAGATATTAATTCTTAATAAAATCAGTCAGAATCTAATTTAATTTGTATAACAAATTTGTATAATTAGTTCATTATTAAAATGCCACTGTTCAAAAGTTTGGGGTTGGTGAGATTTTTTTTTCTTAAGTATCTTATGCTTTTCAGGATTGCATTTATTGATCACAAAAACAGTAGTCTTGTGAAATATTATTATAGTTATTACAGTTAAAATAAGTTTTACTGCTTTAATACATTTTAAAATATAATTTATTCCTGTTTTCATTTTCAGCAGCCATTACTCCAGTCTTCAGTGTCACATGATCCTTCAGAAATCATTCTAATATGCTGATGTGGTGCTCAAGAAACATTTCTTATTATTAATGTTGAAAACAGTTGTGCTGGATAATATTTTTGTGTAAACTTTGATGCATTTTTTCAGGATTTTTTTTAAGTAGTTTTTTTTTTAATGGAAATCTTTTGCAACATCATAATTGTTTTTACTGTCACTTTTGATCAATTTAATGCATCCTTGCTTAATAAAGGTATTAATTTCTTTCAGAAAAATATAAAAATGGTAAATTAAATGGTATATTAAAATGGTAGTGTATAGTGTATTCATCTGAACTTTCTGCAGGCTAGGAAGAGGATACACCAGACAATATCAATTCAATATAAGGTTTATGAACAGTCTTGTGCATATTCTTTCTCACACTTACTCTCTGGGAAGATTTTGGCTTGGAAGCCTTTGCCAAAGACAAGGTTCTCCAGGTTACTGAAAGCCTGTAATTGCGGGTTAAGAACTAACAGAAAACAGATGCGCAACACTTAAATAATGCTGAGGTTACACAAACTAGGGCTGCATGCATGACAAAGCAGCAGAAGGATACAGTAAGAGAGCAGACAAACAGCACTGATCCCAGGAAGCCCCCCAGGATGGTCAGCCACTCTGAAGAGCCCAGCTGCCGACTGAACATCTGCATTCCTGCAAACACCAGCACTGACAGCAGACTGGACAACACCAGGGACGTGCTTGTGTTCACCGCTATAAAAACACAGAAAGACCGGGTCAAAGAGTGCATGGAAGCACCAGTCTAAAAATCAAAGAATATTATTTCCAATCATATTATATTTCATCACAATATATTATATTTCATCACAATATATTATATTTCATTCATATTATTTGTTTAAAAGAAAGATACAAATTTATTTTGTTAAATTAGCACTTTTGATTAAATTTAAACTTATTTGAAATGCATTTTAATCAATTCTATTAAGAAAGAATTCAGAAAAAATAAGCGAATAATGTTGAAGAATCCTAATCGGCAAAGAGAGCAGAGAGACCGATAAAAAAAAATCTTGGATCATCTATTGTTCTACAGAAAATAAACATTAATATGCAAGAACGAAGGCAAACAAACACGTCAAGGGGAAATCATATTATGGATCGATAAAGCAGGCAAATCTGCAAGATTTTTGACACGTCAGTGTAACGTTACGCTCTTCTAAACGTTCCGTGTGGAAACAAACACTGCAGCTACAATTTTAATCTTTTGTTTGCTTTTAGTGGTTATTTGCTTATATAAATAGTAAGCGTCCACTAGAATATGTTATTATTCGTGTTCTTTCGCCATTTCTACAAATACTGTGCCGATGACGATTGAAAATGTATGAACTGTTTTAGCATGGGTTAGCGGTGGGCTAACGTTAAATGTCTGTCAGATTGAAACGTTACAACGTTTTGAGCTTTTTTCTCAAACACAAAGGGACGAAACAACCACTTTTCAACACACTGCTAATGTTCTCAAGGTGATTTAAATTACGATCTGCAGCAAGCAACTATTTTGCGATTAAGGGCTAAAAACTTCCAGCAAGCCCACTGTGAACTAACGTTATCTGTGCTATTTCATATTCATGCGTGCAAACTAGCCGATAGAACAGTGCCATTACACAGAACATGATTTATCCCGAATAATTAATTTAAAAGCTACACTCACCCATATTTGACAGCTGTAAGGCAAAGAGACAGATTTAAATCCTCTCTATTCAGTCCCAGAGCCAGCAGAGCAAAGATGACGCGACGCTAACGTCTAAAAACAGTGCCAAGAGCGAGCTCCCTCCACAACCCTGCAGCGCCATCTAGTGGACAGAGGCGAGTAGTACAGTCAAAGTCACACACACTGTAAATATTTTTATTAAGGGGGAATATTTGTCCCTGGAATGAATTTTTCGTGGGGTTTTAACCTTTAGAAGATAATTGTCTTGAAACACGTACAAACAAACAGTGTGTAGGCCTACATAAATATATTTATGTAAAAAAACAACTAAATCTATTATATTATATTATATTGTTCCACCCTCGACATGAACCCAAGCGACTGTGTGCTCAGCATCCCTGCGCATGCTCAGACTGATCTCCCCCCGAGCATCACAACATCCATCGACTAGCTACATGGATGGCTCAAGATCCGTCAGAACAGACCACAGCAAGCACTGTTGGAAAACCCCTAAATCAACATGGACTGCGTTAAATTGGACCTCTCAGATATACATTATACACAAATAATATCATTATAACTTAAAGGTTCGTCTTATAGCCGTCAATTTCAGTCGCAGGCACCACCATTTCGGTTTATTTCGCGGTGTCCTGATCTTAATAAGCTGTTATTTGTTTTAATGATTCTATAAATAGAAAAGGGCGCTCGGTTTATAGCGTTATTTCATTTGATATTAACTCAACCACCAATGGCAGATGCGGAGTTGCAAACCTTTACATCGATAATGGACGCTCTCGTGCGCATCAGCGTAAGTAGCTACATTTGCATCGTCAAAACCACATATTTGCACATGATCTGTGATTTGCATGTTGCTGTTATTTAACACACGAACGCACGTCATCTTTCTAAGAAATGGGACATTTTAGTGTTTTTCATAGCCAAATGTAAAATAGCGCTAAAATAAATAAACACCCCATTCTTTATTGAGAGCATGCATATCATTTCCTCGGAATGTAGGGAAAACACCTGTAAGCAGAAACCGAGTGGCTGTATTTTCATCCGTTTCTTACTGACACGCGTGAAGACCACGGCTGATTGATACAACATATCAATTCATTTAATGACTTGGAGGAAAAATAGGTAAAAGGCCTTATCACTGTCGATCGACAGGATGCGTGTTGCCATAGAGACGGGAAGCGAGAGCGCGGAGGCCTCGAGAGCCTCTGTGGGAAACGCCTGCGTGAGGGGCACGTGGATGAAAGACGGATAGAAGACAGCTGGGCGAATTTAATTATTTGAATGGCTTATTGACAAAATTAAATGTATATGCTGTCAGCAGTGGGGAAAATAATGGCTAGAAGCTGAACACAAAACGGCTTAAAATAGCCAAAAATTGATTTGCTGGTCTCTCAGGCTGCATGGTTTAGAGAGGTTTATGGAAGGCTGGCTTCAAGATCTTCTTGCTAACCAGCTAAACTAGCTGAGCACCTGTCTGCTAGGATGAGTGTGTCAGCATTTTCTCTGCATTTGATTTGAAGCAAAATATATCGAAAAACCGAACAAAACAAAGGTACAAGACTGTGTACTAGTGAAGAATTGACGTAAATGAACGTAAAAACAATCATAATGCAGTTTTTCACCAGAAATTTCACTGTTAAACATGATTATTTAAAGAATGAGTTGAAATTACATGGACTGACAGCTTTAACAAAACCACAAAGCATCAATTAACAAACTCAGAGCTCACAGTAGGTCTGTCTTTAAAGATTTATAAGTTGTCATTCAAAATCAGTTCCCCTGTAAAGAAAATGAATCTACTTCAAGAAGTGTTGAACTCTATTATCATTTCTTTCATTTAGATTCCATTGGTGTATAATTATATTATGGTTGATTTATGGGTATGATCAATTTGGAAAATAATTAAAATGTTTACTTCCCTAAAAATTAAACTCTTAAGTTAATACCAAATATGAAGCTCAGGTGGCTGGAATGTAAGTAAACAAGATTTCTGTAACCTTGATCTTTGTTACAGAAGCCAATATCAAGTTTTTCGAGTTTGAGGAGTGACACTCTTCTACTTTCTGGTATTTGAGTTGCATTTGCACACTCCTCTTGGAAAGCTCAAAGATGACTACATTTGAACAGATTTCTCAATCAAAAACAACTCATAAATCTTTCATTTATGAATAAAATGGAGCTGCTGCAAATATCAGTCATATTGTGTGTGTCACTTATGATTTGAATATCGCATACAAGGATTTCCATCGTGACTCCAATACTGCGAAACTAGACTAATTAAAAAAATAGAAAAAAGGAAGTATCGACTGCGGTTTTAATAAACAATATGGCTGTTTGTGTGTGTTGATGTTTGATATGCACATCTTTCTCTTGATATGCAAATGTTCTGACCTTTATGACTTCTGACTAACCTATTTCCATATTGTTTACCTTACAAAAACTCAGTCCATAGCACAATCCATAATCAGTTTAAATTATTAAAATGGAATAAAAAAATCAACTCCAAATATAACATCTTTAAAATCTACAGTGCTTCTAAATAAAAATAATTAATAAAAAATAAATAAAACCATGAAATTACACATATAACATCAAGAGTTAAGTATTTTTTGTCAGGATATATGGCTATGATCATGTCTATAAATATCAACATAACCTATAATGTAAAGAGCTTGTTTGTTTGATTGCATGTTTTCTTCTGCTAGTTGTTTAACTCTTTCTCTTTCTCTGTCTAGTCTAATATGAAGAGCATAGAGCGAGAGCTGCACTGTCCAGTGTGTGAGGAGATGGTGAAGCAGCCGATAGTGTTGCCATGTATGCACAGTGTGTGTGTGCTGTGTGCGGCAGAAGTCTTGGTTCAGAGAGGATACCCTCCACCTGATCTCCCCCCAGAGCCCAACACTCCCACCTCAAGCCCCATCACACGCTCTCCCCGACAGGCACGCCGGCCTCCACCCAAAACAGACCGTCTAGACCGGGTGATCAGAACAGGTTTGTGTGTTCATTAACAGACACCGAGATCAAAATCAAGAGTGCTGACATTTTATTAAATGGCCTGTTGGGACGCTTGATTCTGATTTGTTCAATCAATTGGTCGCTCAATATTTTTATAATGAACACTAAACTGTACACTACTACCATTGAAAAGTTTGGGGTCGGTAAGACTTTTGAATGTTTTGCTCACCAAGGCTGCATTTATTTGATCCAAAATACAGTAAACATTGTAATATTGTGAATATATATACTATTTTAATATGTTTTAAAATGTAATTCATTCCTGTGATGGCAAAGCTGAATTTTCAGCATCATTAATCCAGTCTTCAGCGTCACATGATCATTCAGAAATCATTCTAATATTCTGACTTGGTGCTCAAGAAACATTTCTTCTTATTATCAATGTTGAAAACAGTTGTGCTGCTTAATATCTTTGTGAAAAGCATGATTTTTTTTAGGATTCTTTGATGAACAGATGGTTCAAAAGAACAACATTTATTTGAAATATAACTATGCAAAAGTCTTTACTGTAAATTTTAATCAATTTAATGCAACCTTGCCGGAAAAAAAGTATTAATTTTTTAACCAAATAAAAAAGTCTTAGTGACTCTGACAGCTAATTTTATTAGCTCAAATAATTTTAGCTCAAATTTTAGCTTAAATAAATTTAAGAATCATGCCAGTTTAATAATGTATTTGCTTATTATTTAGTAAGTACAATTTATATATTATTTGTCTAAATTAGATTAAATATTATTTATAAAATAGTTTGAATAATTATATTGCTTTTTAGTTATTAAAATAATTTTATTAACTTTAATAAAACATGACAGATTGCCAATTTAATTATTTATTTTTTACAAATATAATATTTATTTTAAAATGATTTGGTTATTTAATTAAACTTTACATATTTTTTTTAAACATTTAAATAACATTTAAAATGTTGACATAACAGCATAGTTTCGATTAAATATTATTTATAAAATAATTTGATTAATTATATTGCTTTTTATTTACTAAACAAATTTTAACAAGTTTAGTAAATCCTAACAGCATGTCAATTTAATTATTTATTTGTTATAATTATAATATTAATATTTTTTTTTGTTGTTATTTAATTAAACAACGAAACATTAAAAGCGCATTTAAAATGTTGACATAACAGCATAGTTTTAGCTCAGTGCAAAAGTTTATAGATGTTACTGTATCATTCAGATGTATTGCATCTGTGCAGCACTTTGCAGGTGTAGCAGCTGTCGTGATGGGCTGATTCTGAATGTGTCAGCACACAGCGGGCCTCTGGATTCTGTTCTCTTTCTGCATTGATTAGCTTTTCCTTTCTTCTTCCTGGCTTAGATTTATTGGGGCTTAAAGAAACTTTAATGTTGTAAACAGCTTTTTCTAACTGTCTCTCTCTCTCTTTTTGTGCAGTGTGTGGGACACATCCAGGACGCAGGCGTAAAGACACCCCGCCTGTGATCATGCTGTTCCCCTGTCCCACCTGCAGAAAAGATGTGGAACTAGGAGAGAGAGGGCTTGCAGACTGTCTGAGAAACCTCACGCTGGAGCGCATAGTGGAGAGGTCTCTCTCTCTTTCTCTCTCTCACACGCAAATATACTTCCACAGAATTCCTGCTTTTCTTAACTCGTGCTACATTAAAATTGAATTCCAGTAACTGTGCTGTACAATGCAGAAATGTTGTTCTACTGGTTTTGAACACTTGAGATGTTCTGAACTTGCATCTATTCATTGGCACATCACCGAAGAGATTGATAGCTCACAGAGTACGTGGACCAATGAAATCACTACTGGCAGTCGAGAAAAGGAGGAGACAGAAAAATATTTAGTTTCTTCCTTCCAGTAAAGAGCATGCATGGCTCCCATTCTGAACTTGAGTAAAAATGTGCACAAGCAACTAGCCGTAAGCTTTCAAAACCATCATAATGCTGTGTAGCATCAGTTATAGCTTTCAAAAGCAAGAGAAAAAAATATTTAACTCAAAAATGAAAATGTGATTCAAAACCTGCATAACTTCCCTTCCACCATGGAACACAAAAGGAGAAAAACAATATATTAACTATATAAAGAGAGTGAACTGGGTCTGTTGAGCTCCAAAATAATAATAATAAAAAACTTCATAAAAGTAACATAAAAACAGTATGCAATTTATTCCAAGAATTTGGCTTTATGTGAAAAACAGGCTGAAATTTTGTCTTTATTCTATGTAAATTGCATCAGCATCTTTTAAAATATGATACATTTAGTTGCAACACATCAGGTTTGTTGTTGTAACATTGTGATGTCAATGTGATGTGACCAGTTATTATTATTACTATTATTATTATTATTGTTCCAAAGTTTTAGTTAAATCGTGGCCAGCTACATTAAAATTGAAATACATTAAAAGAATGAATTAGAATAGCGTGGCCATGATTTCATTAAAATGAAGAAACAAATGAGTACATGAACACAGATTAATAAGTTGTACAAATGTACACAATTTTTTATCACTATGTGTGTTCCCTGGGAATCGAACCCACAACCTTTTGCGCTGCTAACGCAATGCTCTACCACTGAACACAGGAACATACAAATATATAATACAATTAAACAAGCATGCATACATGCAACCCAAGCCATACGTGTTTACTTTTCAGATTAGCCTGATGTTATTCATTTCGAATGCACAGTAGATGACTGATGTCTTTCTTTGTTCATGTGTGCAGGTACAGGCACACCGTGAGTCTCGGCAGCATGGCAGTCATGTGTCAGTTCTGCAAACCTCCTCAGGCTCTGGAGGCCACCAAAGGCTGCGCTGACTGCAGGTCCAACTTCTGTAACGAGTGCTTCAAGCTGTACCACCCCTGGGGCACACCGCGAGCCCAACACGAACACATCCTGCCCACACACAACTTCAGACCTAAGGTAAAAGCACATGGGGCCATTCTGAGAGAGGATCAACACTAATGTACCACATACTGTACATAAAGAGAGAGAGAGTCTTTGAGTCAAACCATAAATTCCTGTGTTGACATTCAGGTTTCACTTTTTTTCACACCTTCCAGTGTTTTGAAGAAATTGACCAGTCATATACATTACCATTCAAAGGATTATTTGACAAGAAATCAGCAGTGATGCATTTAATTAATGAAACATTTATAATGTTACAAAAGATTTGTATTTCAAACAAATGCTGTTCTTTTGAACTTTCTATTTATTAAAGAATCCTGTAAAAATGCTACATTTGTGTCACTGCTTAAAATATTACGCAGCACAGTTGTTTTCAGCAAGAAGTGTTTCTTGAGCACCAGATCAGCGTATTAGTATGATTTCTGAAGGATCATGTGATACTGAAGACTGAAGTAACGGCTGCTGAAAATTCAGCTTTGCCATCACAGGAATAAATTACATTTTAAAATATACTGGAATAGAAAACAGTTAATTTAAACTGTAATAATATTTCACAATATTACTGTTATTATTATTGTTTGGATTGCTTCTATTGTCCTCATTTGTAAGTCGCTTTGGATAAAAGTGTCTGCTAAATGACTAAATGTAAATGTAAATGTTATTAATGTATATTTAAAACATAAGTGCGGCCTTAGTGTGTATAAAAGTCTTTCAAAAACAATAAAAAAATCTTACCGACCCACATTTTTGAATGTGTTATGTATACGTGCAAAACAGTATTTTCCATTATTTTTATTTTTATTTTTGGCCATATGACAATGGATTCTTTATCTATTTTGAACTTAATCCCATGCAAATAATATTCAAATATTGCCCTTTTCCACATTAATCAACACAGATGATTTTTGATAAACTGTTATAGTCTCATAAGTTCCTCTTAAACTCATTTCCTCTCTCTCTCTGTCTTATTCCTTGCCCATTTCTCTTCCTTCTCTTTCTCTCTCTCTCTCACTCACATGCAGGTATTAGTGTGTGTGGAGCACGAGCAGGAGAGGTTGCAGTTTTACTGCAGGTCATGTCAGTGTTTGTTATGCCCACTTTGTAAACTCCGTCGAGCCCACAGTGGACACAAAATCATGCCTATTGCGCTGGCTTACCAAACTATAAAGGTATCCATTCCTGACATTTAGTCTTCAGACTGTAAACATTATAAATATGCCCAACATGCCCTTCTTTCCTGTATAAAATGGTTATTTGGGCTAATCTTTCTAAGCTCTAGCCCTGCACAGCTCTGAATGATCAAGGGCAGAGAGGAGAGGATTTCCTCTCAATGACTAGGCAGCTCTAGCAGAAGCTCTATGGTGTTGTCTGTGTTTAACGTAACTCATCATTCTCCATGTTGTGAAATCACAGGAGAAGATCACCAAGGAGATGAACTATATCTTGGCCAATCAGGAGTCCGTACAGGCACAGATCACCCAAGTAGAGAGCGGCATCGCTCAGACTGAGGTACACAGCTCTGGTGTTTTAATTATACTGTCAGTGTTTGTGAGACACCTCTTCATCTCAGGGTACAAGAGTGGTGTGGAAATGGAGCGGGGAGTGATTTTTCCACTGTGTTATAAACTTTTAGCAGTCAAAATAGAAGTGCTGTCAATCGATTAAAAAAAATACTAATTAATCGCACATTTTTCTGAAATTAATAAGATATAATTAAATATAGATGAATCCTTAAAGCTAAGTTCTTTTTTTCCTCTTTTTTCTTTGTCCTTTGATTAACAATTAAGACCGGTTAATTGCCATTACTATTATCATTACATAACAGACATCACAGCAGCTGGTTATTAGGTTATTTTGGCTGTTATTTCTTTAAGAGCTGCTGCTGCTGAACGTGACACAGATCTGACAGGCATCATATTTTCTCTCAACTCTTCTTATCTTTTCTGACCCACTTCGTCTCTACTAATGAACTGACTGATGAGTTGAATTGGGTGTGTTAGATGAGGGAGACAGTGCTGTGCTGCTCCAGGACACTTTTGAAAACCATTTCAGAGACATGTTCTTAAATGTGACTCATTTAAAATATATTACATGCACGCACAGTTTTAAGGCAGCTTTAATCGCCTTTTTGGTAACTTCATGACTTAACTGATCACAACATTGCATTCACATAGTTTATTTCGCGCTTTGATATGAAATGAGACAGGCTACAGCGCGCGTGTACAGCGTCTTTGTGCATGCAATAGAAGACAGAGCTCAGTACCGTTTCCATGCTCGTTTGACTCGCGCCTGGCAGTGAAGTGGAGCGCGCATCTGAAACGTCTCCCGTTTGATGTGGTCATAAGACGTTCTGCGACTGAATAAATGCACTTCTTGTCAAGAGAAATAGTGACAGAAACAGCAGTTGTGAGTGCGGTGGCCAACCCTAGCCCCGCCCCTGCGTTAATTGCGTTAAATATTTTTAACGTGTTAAACTGAAAAAGTTAATCGCATGCGTTAACGCGCTAATTTTGACACCACTAATATATATATATATATATATATATATGTGTGTGTGTGTGTGTGTGGCTAAATGTCATGGCAAGGATGACAAAGATTCATTGTGGAAATTATGTAAATATGTAAAAAAAATCTAATTAAAATCTCCATTATTATTATTGATAATATTTAATTTCTAATTATTTTTATGTAAAAAAAAAATGATGATAACATTTAATTTTTTTCAAGAAGTGAGAAGTGTTTTTTTTTAGTAGTATCCTGTGCTTTTTCAGTGGTTTTCAATCAAAATAATTGAAATATTTGAAGAGTTTATTTGCAAAAACAGATAACTCAGTTTTTAAAAAAATTCAAAAATCAGGTTTTTTTTATTATGTTTTATTGTGTTAGTTAGCTGTATTTTATTAGTATTTTTAACCTAATCAAAATAAACCAACTGCAATTTGATTGAGATTAATCAGTTATTATTAGAGTTATCTGTTTTTGCAAATTAACTCTTCATTTATTTGTGAAAAAATAATGATGAGAAAATGTGATGGTGGGGATGACCAAAATTAAATGACATGTAATAACATTTTTGATAGTAAGAATTATAGAAAAAAATTTATGAATATTAATATTTATTATTATTAAATTTAATAGTAATTGAATGCAAATATTTTAATCTACGAATTGTAAAATATAAATGAATTAAAATAATATATACATTTTTAAAGTTTACAGTACATATTAAATTATCAAAATATTTATGACATTTAAGAAGCCACAATGAATGGTCTCCTCCAATATGTAATAAAAGAAAGAATATAAAGAAATTTTACAGTCAAGCTTAGCTATTCCCATCTTCTGTCCTGTTAATTCTCTGTACCTCTGTGTTCAGGTGAACAGCACAGTGGCTAAGGAGCAGCTGAATCAGTGTGTGAGTGAATTGCGTGGTGTGCTGGCGGAGCGTCAGGGGGCCTTGGCCATGTTTCTGGAGGGGGCTCGTGCGCAGCGGGCAGGAGCTCTGAACACACAGCTCTCTGAAAAACAGAGTCTTTTGGAAAACGCAGGGCTGCTCTTATACACTCAAGAGCTACTTAAGGAAACTGACCAGTCGTGCTTCGTGCAGGCCGCCAGAGTCACGCACAGCAGGTTAGAGTGTATGTTTGTGGGTGAGGGTTGCTGTGATTGTGCAAATCTGGCCATTTATGAAATACGAATCCCACAATAGCCTATTGTGTGTTTCCATAGAAACATTTTCAAAGAACACAACATAAATGTGGGAATATTACGTTACACATGATCACTTGGTATACAGAAAGCTTGATTTTTATCTCTTTTTTTCTCCTCAGACTGGTAAAAGCAATAGAAAATCTACAGCATTTCTCTCTATCTGCTGATCCCTCGTTCCGACACTATCAGATGGACGTCTCCAGAGAACTCAAAGCGCTCAGCAGCATGGACTTTATACAAGGTTTTTATAAAAACGTGCTTTTCTATGTCAAATATAATAATTAAAATGCACATGCATTTGAATTTGCATTTAATCTCACTCCCTTATGTTCCTTCTGCAGCCCCATTGGCTCCTGTGATTGACACTCAAAAGACCTTGGCCTATGACCAGCTGTATTTGTGCTGGCGCCTCCCACAGGACTCCGCCCCCGCCTGGCACTACTCAGTGGAGTATCAGAGGAAAGTGGGTGGGGCTGGAGCATTATGGGGCAGAGTCTTGTCTGAAGGAAGCTCAGGAAGTAATGGCACACACTGTTCATGGCAGCGTCTGGATGATGTGGGCGGGACCAGTGCAGTGATTGACAAGCTAGAGATGGACAGTGTGTTTGTCCTGAGAGTTCGAGGCTGTAATAAAGCAGGGTTTGGAGAGTACAGTGAGGAGGTGTATCTACACACACCTCCTGCACCAGGTGAGATGCACAAATATACAAACACACTTCAGTCTGAACTACTTCAAAATATCAGAGACACGTTTATTTTTCTCCAGCTCCCCAGTTTATTGGATTATTGAATGTTTTGTTTTTATTTTGCATCTTTCCCACTCATTCTACTTCTTCGACTTGCAATTTACATTGTCTGTCATCCACTTGTTTTTCTGTTTTCTTGTCTATCCATCCATTGAATGGTTCATTGATTCACTGATGTTTTCTTTCATGCATTCATGCATTGATATTCATTGATTATCCATCCATTCTCCATTTATCCATCCATCAATGTATTCATTCATTGATTTATTGATTCATTCATCTTCGTCTTTTTTTGTTAATTTTTGTTTGTTCACTTGGCATCTTATCCATTTGTATCAATTATTAATTTATTTACTGAATGATTTATTTGTTTATATGAATTCATCCTTCCATCCTCCATTTATCCATCCAACCATGCATTTATTTGTCTGTTTGTTCGTTTGTTTGTTCACTTGTTCATCCATCCAGGTTCATTGTCTATCCGTTTAATTGATTCATTGATCCATTCATCTATCTATCCATTCATTCACCCATTCATATCAATTCTGTCAAACTGAACCGGATCTTGTGCTATTACACGCAGGCCTATATCACATTCTCTTTCATTTTTTCTCATACAATTAATTCAGTTGCTTATCAGTAGTATATTTCTCCACAACTCTTTGACATGTCTCTGTTTTTGTTCTTCTCTCTGTATTATTTCTCCTTATGTCTTCCTGTTATTCTCCACCTTCCTTTGCTCCTGTTATCTCTGCTGTTTCTTTGACTTGTATTCCTGTTTAACTGGAATATATCAGCTGCTTGATCTCCTCTGAATCCTAAAGTCCTTGAATATGTACAATGTTCCTGCTGTCCTCTTTGTTTCCCTCTTTTCTCCAAATTTCCAATCCCATTTCTTCCCTTTTTCACTTATCCATACATACCCCCCTCTTTCCGTCTCCTATTTATATGTTCACTCCCTCATCCTCTTTTCGTTTGTGTTCTGCTCCTTATGACCTGGCCTTTCCAACCCTCTCCTCCACTCCATTTCTCCTGCATACCTCAATCTCAGTGTTGTCGTTCTGCCTGGATTCCCGCTGGGGCCTACATGCGGAGCGGGTGGCGCTGGGAAAAGGGCAGACATACGCCCGGAGTGTTCCTGGAATGACTCTGTTGCAGGCTGCAGATCGGGCCCTCACCTCATGTCACCTCACCTCTGACCTCCTAGTGGCCGATGTTTCCATCACACAGGGACGACACTACTGGGCATGCTCAGTGGAGCCGGGATCCTACCTGGTTAAGGTCAACATAGAAATTAGTATATTAAATTGATCAGAAGTGACAGTCAAGCCATTTATAATGTTACAAAAGATGACTGTTTCAAATAAATGCTGTTCATTTGAACTTTCTGTTCACCAAAGAATCCTAAAAGAAATTTATCACAGTTTCCACAAAATATTAATCAGCACAACTGTTTTCAACAGTATTGAAAATGTTTCTTGAGCACTGAATCAGCATATTAGAATGATTTCTGAAGGATCATGTGACACTGAAGACTGGAGTAATGATGCTGAAAATTCAGCTTTGCATTACAGAAATAAATGACATTTAAAATATATTAAATAGAAAATTTGTATTCATTTTATTAATTTATTATTAATTTTAAATTGTATATTATTCATTTTAAATTGTAGTGATATTTCACAGCGTTACTGTTTTTACAGTATTTTTGATCAAATAAATGCAGCCTTGGTAAGTATAAGAGACTTCTTTCAAAAATAAATAAATACATTTTTACCAACCCCACCCCAAGCGTTTGAACGATAGTGTACAGCCGATTTGTTGCAAAAATTGATAATATACAGTACATGTTTTAATTTTTTTTTTTTCTGTGAAGTAATATGAAAGAGTATGCCAAATTACTGAATAAAGTTTTATTTTCAAGGATTTAATTTTTAATGAAGATTTTTTCCTTCGTTATATCATACTGACACTTTTGTATTTATTTATTCCACAAAAAATACAATGAAAACAAAATTAATTTAATTAAAAAATAAAAACCCAAGTTCACAGAAGTATATTTAAGTTATTTTTATGAATTGCCTTTTTAGTATATTAATATATTTTAATATATTAAAATATATTTTAAACTGAAAAAAATTCAACAACAAAAAAAAATCTCTAAAATGTGAATTTTAAAAATTTGTTGTGTTGTCTGTGTGTAGGTGGGAGTGGGCATTGAAGCAAAACTACAGGAGTGGTTCCATCTTCCACAAGACATGGCAAGTCCACGGTGAGGAGACACTTTTAGGAATTTAAGTGCTGACTAACTCAGGATGACTTATGTAGGCGAAATTATTGATGATTTAATTTTTTTCCTTCAATTTCTCTCTGTAGGTACGATCCAGACAGTGGTCATGACAGCGGCGCAGAGGACGCCCAGGAGTGTCCTCCTCCATTCTGTTTCCTCACAATGGGCATGGGCAAGATCTTACTACCCAAGTGTGGGGCGTCTAACACTTCTACCGGCCCCCTCACTGCCCCCTTACCACCTCGCCTTGGACTGTGTCTGGACTTCGAGAAGGGGCGGCTCACTTTTTACGACGCACACTCTTTGCGAGTGCTGTGGGAGGGGACTGTTGATTGCTCCGCCCCTGTTTGCCCAGCGTTCTGTTTCATTGGTGGAGGTGCTCTGCAGCTGCAAGAGCTAATAGCCAATCGCAGTACAGAACAGAACCCACCAAGAAGAGTGACCATCCAAACACGTGCCACCGACGCCGGTCACTAAACCGTCTGATCGCTTTGAAACTAGTCAAATCTGCACCTTTAAGCAAATCTTCTTTTATCGTTTTCTATCGACTTTGTTTACCTGCTTATTTCGTAGCTAATGATGCAATGACTGATGATATTTTATATTAAGATTCATTTAATTTCAAAGGATAGACATTAAAAAGTGGTTTTGGATGCTAACAACATGTAGCATGCTAACAACATGTAGGTCAATATTAAATAACGAGGAATCGTTCATTTTTATGGCCACAAAATCAAAAAAATTAAATCAGGTGATTCAGTTTCACTCATAATCCCTTCCTTTTGAACATTCTTATGAAAGCAAATGATTCCTCGCTATTTACAAACTCGTTTTCCAGCATTGTTAGCATGCGAACCGCCTAATAAGGGTGTGCTAATAGTTAGTAAACATATTGATTTGTTCATTAACAATGTATGTGCTCTTTACAGGAATGTAACAATGCCATGAAATGTGATCACGTTGCAATTCAAATCCATTTGAGACAGTTTATAGCTGTCTTGTTTATCAGTTTCATGTTTCTAAGTAGTTCCCAATGTCCTTGAATTGTCTTGCTACTTTGAGGCTCAACCAAGATGCGAAACCTTTGGTTGATCATGTTGTATTGGTGTCAGTACACGTCCTGTGCATAGAGACCTTGTCTGTTTGGTTTGTTTGGGCCAAAACAGGGCTGATGGATGCCTTCAGCAAGCGAAACTAAAAGAACAACCGTGTAATGAAAAGAACCTGCTTTTGTGAGATCTCTACAGGTGCCTGCTCTAGTGTTACACAACCGACTCTCCCATTTGAATGTCCTAAATAATAATCTCCAAAACAAAACAGTCTCTGACACACCTCATACTTTTTTTTTCATAATCATGATTGTTATGGCCATGTCTTCTTTCTTTTTGCAGAATGGGTATGGTGACAACAATTTAGCGGGCGAAGTTTAATTTCAGAAATGGATGCTGCTTATGACCGTGTAACTGTCAGTCTTTAGAGTGTGTTGTTGAAAGGAAATTTTTGAATTGTATACTGAATGTCAGTTGTATTTATTGTGTGCGAGTGAGTGAGTGAGTCACTGTGTGATGTGTTATTGCAATAAAGACAGTTGCTGAAAGCTCTGGTTTTGGCCATATTTTCTGCTATTTGGATGCATTGTTGCAGATTCAGGTCTCGTTGTGTGAATTTATATTGATGTTGAGGATATTATGTAGCATTTCTTAAACATGCTGGTCCTTTGAAAATTGGCAAAATGTTTGTAAAAGACACTAAATGAAATAAAGCATCAACATTTCTCATTTGTATAATTTTTTGCCTATGAATAAGGAAGCGTTTACACAGAACACATTTTTGCATTCCACTGTGCTGCTTTTCCATTGTATGTAAACACATGCTAGGTGGACATGTTAGGCTGAGCTAAAGGTAAAATATGATAAGATAAAAAAATTAAATGTCTTGAGACATTGCTATTTTCCCAATTTCACTGCTCTATGCAAAAACATCTGTGTGAACCGGCTTTACAGGGTTAGTTCACCCAAAAATGAAAATTCAGTCATTAATTACTCACCCTCATGTCATTCCAAACCTGTAAGACCTTCGTTCATCTTCGGAACACAAATAAAAAAGAAGATAAAATCTGAGAGCTCTCTGACCCTCCATAGACAGCAAGGATATTACCACAATCAACACACAGAAACGTAGCAAGGACATCGGTAAAATAGTCCATGTAACATCAGGGGTTCAACCGTAAGTTTACAAAGCAGCAAGAATACTTTTTGTGCACAAAGAAAACAATAATAACACAATTTATTCAACAATCCTTATCCATAAATTACCGTCTTCCGCCATTTTGGAGAGTACCCCAGAACGTAATCAATGTAATCAGCGTTGTTTACATTCAGCATGCGCGCGCTTTCTACTGAACGTAAACAGCACTGTTGATTATGTTCTGGGGTACTCTCCAAAATGTCGAAAGACGGTAATTTGGGGATAAGGATTGTTGAATAAATTGTGTTATTATTGTTTTCTTTGCACACAGAATTTTCATTTTTGGGTGAACTAACACTTTAAGGAAGTTAACTGCAAAAAACACTCCCTGATTCTCTGTTTTTCTGGTTCCTTGGACCTTCCCAAGTTTAATACTTTTACATAATATTTACTTCGCATAAATACTAGATAAATTGCAGGTGAAACCTAGCTCACATCTTCCTTTTTGTTTTTGGGCATTGGGGTTTCTTTCCAGACTTGATTCAGGTAAGATTCACTCATCTCACTCACTCTTCTGCTGTTCTCCACACAAACTGTGATCTCATTTTCTCATTATCGGTCCATTACAGGTTAATTTGTCCAGATTATCTTTTATTTTTGTCTGCTGATTAAGAGATCTGTGAAAATGGAACAATTTGGACAGCGGTTAGTTGTATTGAGCCTGTGCTTGCTGGCTGCTGTGATCATCTCTGAACAAAGTGAGTATTTAATCACTGCTCTCATTTACTTTTGTTAGCAATTAACAGCATTTTATGCCAATTTCAGTGCTTTGCCTTTGGATATTTCAGTCTTTTATCTTTTGAAAACTATCTTTTGCTCTCTATGTCTGGCAGAACTTCCAAACGATCTTAGTCGTGATGACGTTTGCTCCATGTACATGCAGGACACATCCAGACGTCTGAACATGTCAGAGGCTTTAACATGATCACACTGGAGTTTGGGTGGGATTCCCAGGTTTGTTAGTCTTGTCAAACAGCAGTTAACTAAACAAGTAATGTAAAATATAAAGTTAATCATGAATAAAGGGCCACCATTAAAATATCCCCTTTCTCTCTCCATCACTAGACTGGGAATGTTGCACAGATGACAGAATTGTTTCAGCGCTCAGATCGGAATTATGATGGATATTTGAATTATCATGAGTGCATGGTATTCATCAGACGTGTCTTCAGAACCATTGGATGAAACAGGCACATGTACATTTTGATGGGAAAGTGTTAGCCCAAGTAAACAATCTAGAGGTTAAGAGGTCATAATTGAAGTATATGTGAATGGAAAATCTTTTCTCTCTCTCTTTCTCTACTAAATAAACTAAATATGCAGCTTAACTGGTTTCATGTAGTCTTTGTTAAGCACTTTGATGCACTTCACATCAAGTAAAGACTAAACCACTGAGAAATGCCTGAACAAAATGGACAAACAAATAGTTTTTCTACACCATAATTGTGATCCTCTGTTGCAACACAAAACAAGGAACTGTTCATCTACGTCTGAGGCTGTTTCAAACTGTAAAGCAAAAATTAGTGCTACAACATGTGACACAAGCACATCATTATGGTTATACTTTATTAGCAGGTTCTTTTCACATAATGTGAATATTTGATCAGAAAGTCCCAGCACATATTGTCAAGTGATTAAAGTGAAAGGAAAAGAATGCTTCTGGTAAAATAAACGCTACTTGTCAGTCCGGTTTTTGTTCGTCCTGTATAGAGGCCGACTCACCCACTTCAATGTCTATTTTAATGCACTGTGTTCATACACCTTTTATTGATCTGGCATGTTTATCATTGTTATAATCATGATTGGGAAGCTGTACTTCATGAGACTGTGCATCTCAGTCTGAGAACATACAGTTTTGAATAATATGCTGATTTATATTATTTTTATGATGTTCATCGGGAACAAGGAAGAACATATCAACAAACCTTTTGTCTTCCCTCCCACGCTGACTCTTTTCTCTGTATCAAATGTGAAAATGGGTGGTGATATGTAAATCACACATTTCTAGTATTTCTCCTCTCCTCGTTCAGAGCAGTAGGCAGTTTCTCTTCAGACTTGCTACAGGTAAGAAGCACCTGCACTCATCTACTTTCCTCTGCAAACTATTGTTTTACTTGCTCTTATATTTATTGTTCTTATTTTCTGTTGTCCTTGTGTTTTCAAAGTTCAGCTCCAGTGTTCAATGCAGGCTATACACATTATTGCTATTATTGCTTATTTTATTAATTTAATTTTCAATATGATTTTTGATCAGCTCTGTATATATTGATATGTTGTGATTTTATATTTGCATGCTGAATTAAGAGATTAATAAAATACCACTGCACAATATCATAATTTTATTAATCTATTAGGTCAGTTTTCAGATACAGAATCACAACATATCAGGTATCATAAAATGACATTTTATGAAAAGTTGTCACCTACATTGTTTTAAAAATATAATTCAAATGTCTACAATGTCACCCCAGACTAGTTTAGGACTCAATGCCGATTTCTAGTAAATGAAGAATATTTACATATTGATAAATGAAAGACTTAAAAAATATACTTTCAAACCTAAAATGAAAATTGTGTCATAATTTACTCACCCTCATGAGGTTTCAAACATGTGTGACATTCTATTTTCTGTAAAATGCAACAGATAGGAAGAAGACACTTTCAGTCACCATTTACTTTCATTGTATTTTTTTTTCCATTAAGTGAATGGTGACTGAAATGGTCACACTGCCAAACGTCATCTTTTTTGTTTCACTGAAGAAAGACATTCACGTGGGTAATGCAGAGAAATTTGTTTTTTGGGGTGAACTATCCTTTTAAATCTTTTACTTTGCCAGTATTTACCAGAAAGTGACAAGTGTTGCAGCATGTGAAAACCCACATGAGCTCTGTCACTGTGGCCGGTATTTTAAGTTTAACAAAAGCTTGCACAACCGGATCGACAGCTCAAGCAATACACTTCAGTGAGCATTTATAAAGACGTACACGTTCACATTCTTTGTAAAATTATTGCATTACATTGATGAAAAGATAACTGGAATGAGCCACTGAGTAGGCTATTCAATGAGGAAATGAGGGTGTAAAACCAGTTTATTGTTCCCAAAAACAGATTAATATTGCAATGTTTTTTCTGTAAACTCAAAACTATGTTTAATGTCTCTATATGAACCTGACTTGAGGTTTGGTCCTGACTGATTGCTGTGGTAACCTTAAAGTTGTAACTAAAACTTATAGCAGGACTTAAAGAGGAAGAGGAAATAATAGAGATAAAGATCATCTCACGATCATATAAACTTTCTTAATGTTATTAGCTCAAATATAAAAGTAGCTGTATATTTTCAAGCCTATACACTCTAAAAAATGCTGGGTTGTTTCAACCCAACTTTGGGTCAAATATGGACTAACCCAGCTGTTGGGTTAAATTTTTATATTCAATTTTTAACACAAAAGTTGGCTTATTCATATTTGACCCAAAGTTGGGTTGAAACAACCCAGCATTTTTATTAAGATAAAGCTTGAGAAAGCAAAAATACTATTACCTGGAGAACATTTACTGTTAGTTTATGCATATTTTTTTCTATAAACTTTGTTAAATAAACCTGATGAAAAACATTTTCAGTTTAATTTTTTTTAATAATGCTTTCCACATTCAAATATTACCAAATATTCAAATATTGTTCTGAAACTATTCTTATACGTAAGGAAAAGATGAACGCATTTTTAGAGTCATGATCAGTAGAATTAAACAAAAATAGTATCAACTAAATAAAAATGTGTTAAACATTTAATTAATATCTTAAGTTAATACATGAACTTTGACAAACATAATGTTAACAAAAAATGCTCTCTCTCTCTTTTTAATGGAAACTGACACACACTAAAAACCACAAAATTCTAATTTTGAGGGATATTTAAAATCCACATATAGTGACAATATTATCAATTCTCTCTTGTCTAAATTTCTTTATTTTGCTCTATTTTCTTTTACAGTCTCTCCTCATCCGAGTCTCAGTCTTGTTCTTGTAAAACATCTGCAACAATGGCACACTTTGGCCATCTGGTGGCAGTGTTGAGCCTGTGCCTGCTGGCTGCTGTGGTGAACTCTCAGCGTGAGTGTCCAATCACAGTTCTCTTTTCACTGGAGATCATACAGATTCAGATTTCAGTGCTTTGCCGTGTCATTTAATCATGATATCTCACGTTCATATGGATCTACAAACTTTTCCTTTGCTTTCTTTTTCTATGATAGAGACCACCCCCCCACCTCCTCCTCGTCTAGGACATGAGATCTGCACATACTACACTCAGGGTGGGACCCTCCTTCTGGACGGGCCAAAGGTCTTTGAAATGATGCTGATTGAGTTTGGACGGGCAATCCAGGTCTGTATACATGTACTTTTCTTAACGGGATAGTTCACCCTAAAAAAGAAAATTCTGTCATTAATTACTTACCCTCATGTCGTTCCAAACCCGTAAGACCTTCGTTTATCTTCAGAACATAAATTAAGATATTTTTGATGAAATCTGAGAGCTTTCTGACCCTGCATAGACAGCAATGCAACTACCACATTCAAGGCCCAGAAAGGTAGTAAGGACATCGTTAAAATAGTCCATGTGACATCTGTGGTTCAACCTTAATTTTATGAAGCTACAAGAATACTTTCTGTGTGCAAAGAAAACAAAAATAATGACTTTTTTCAACAATTTCTTCTCTTCCGTGTCAGTCTTTGCCACGTGTTTACGACAGTACCACGACGCATGTGTGTGGTGCTGCTGACTAACCCTTTAACTGACCCTCATGTTCAAAAGCTGTATGAATTTCTTTCTTCTGCTAAACACAAAATAAAATGTTTTGAAGAATCTGGGTAACTATACAGTTGGTGGTCCTCATTGACTTCCATAGCATTGATAAAAAATACCATGGAAGTCAATGGGGACCACCAACTGTATAGTTACCCAGATTCTTCAAAACACCTTCTTTTGTGCTCAGCAGAAGAAAGAAATTCATACAGGTTTGGAATAACAGAATGTTCATTTTTGGGCGAACAATCTCTTTAAATCAATTAAATACAATTTTATATGATGTCAATGTTTATATAAATAGGGATTGCTAAGGGGTCCATGAAAAATTTGGGTAGTGGGTAGGAAAAAGATACCCTGACAAATGAACACAAGTAAATATTTTCCAGATAATATTTTAATTATTTGTTCTATCTTTAGAACAATTACAATATAAACTTCAGTTAATTAACTTTGGAAAATTCATGCTTAATAATTTTATTGTAAAAATAGGTGTTTATGCATGTATATAGCCTTTATAATTTAGTAAGGTGGTTATATTTTGGTATCCTGTACATAAAGTGTACACCATACACCATTATTACTCTCTGTCTCTCTCTGTAGACCCTGAACCCTATGGTGACTCAGCAGTGGATGGACGAGGTAGATGACGATCACGACAGACGTCTGAACATGGCAGAGTGTGCCAAACTCGTCCAGAGAGTCTCTGATTCCGTTCAGAGGCCTCCGCAATAAAGTCATGTCGACTGATTGAAGTAACTTGTACTTGTGTATGGAAGTATGAAGAAAAAATAAGATCTCACAAACACTTAGTATGTAGGTCTGTAGCTTAATCTCATATAATAAATACTATAATGCATTACTCAAAATCTAAATAAAGCTATGTATTGTTTTAGAAAGTACTTTAAAACCAGGAATTAAAGATTCTTAGTCAAAAATGAAGAAATAAAACTGTCAAAAACACAGCTGTGGTGTCCTACTGCAGAATTCTTACATTTTGTGTTTTTGTAACTTACTCTGGGGCTGTTGATGGCAATAAATGCAGGTAAAACAATAAAATATATTTTCAGTGACTACCACCCACAACATAACAGTCTAGGTTTAAAGGTTTTTAGATTAGCTAACGTTAGCATCGCCATCTATTGATGTGGATTAGCAAATCGCTGATACTTGTAAGTTTAATTAAAGAGGTTTACAAAAACATTAATTCACTTACCAGTCCATCGAAGAGAGCAACTTGGCCATCACTATTTTCTCTGTCATCAAATCTTTCCACCTCGTGTATGCTGAAGCGATGTTTGTTTGTTTTTTATGTGTCTTTTTTTCTGTCATCTGTCTTAAGATCTTTTCTGCTTCTTCAGCAGCTCAGATTCTCCCGTTGTCTCCGCTGGTAAAGCTTAATAATAAAGTTTCATTATAAATTTCATATACACTACCAAACTACTAGAGCATCAACAGAAGCGGCAGCCATGGAGTGTGAGGATTTTGTCCGTGGTTTAGTGAAAAAACACATTTAACTCGATAGGCCTAATTATTTCAAAACGGTGAAATACACTGCAAGAGGTGACACGCACCATAGATAATAAAACACTTTTTATAGAAAGCTATTATGAGAAAAGTCTTCATCTAATGCAGATGACTCTTCACAAAAACTCTGAATTCTTAAATGGCCAGTTTACCCAAAAATGAAATTCTGTCATCATTTACTCACCCTCAAGTTGTTCCTTCTTCTTTATTTTCTTCTGTTGAACACAAAAGAAGATATTTTGAAGAATGTTGATAACCAAACAGTTGACAGTAGCCATTTACTAACCCCCCCCAATAAGAAGTCTAGCTACTTCCAACTGTTCATGGTCACATCAGTGAAACATTAACAAAGAAGGTCAATTGTATATCAATAGTGATGCATGCATCACCATTTAGCCTACTCAAACTAAGTTTAACAGCAATTTGTGTGTTGAGAATGTAACAAACTTGAATCCAAAGAGAAATCTGTGTAAGAAATTATCCTCATGTGAAATTCCAGGGAAATTGCAGGGATTCCTATTGAGATTAAAGCATTTCACCAGTGGAATTTCACCATATAAAGGTAAATGTGATTGTACCCTTAATGTGTAAAACTTTTAAAATTAGCATCAAACTATTAAACACACTTTTACAGACTCCAGTTCAGGCAAGGTTTGGCTGGTTAAAGTGATCTAATCAGGCTGATGGCATAATCTGATTGCAAAAGGCATCTTTATCCATTGACAGCCATTTAAATGTATCTGTGTAGGCAGAATAAATTCTTCTACAAGCTGCATATAAATCACAAATACTTTGTTCTATTATAGTAGATATGTTACCGGAGCCCAATTATTTTTGGAGAGCTCTGAACAGTTCAATTTTATTTTATTTTTTTCACGGTTTGCTGCTTGGACATCACAGCTCACAACAGTCACTCAGCAGCTGCCATTAAAATAAGTAGTGCAAATGATACAGTACAGAAAAATAAAGTAGGTACAGCTTGAGATAGCAGCTTGAATGTTTTGAGTCTGTGTAGTGTTGCTCATAAATGCCTGCCTAAAGCAACTGCACATGAAACAGAGAGTGAGAGAAGATGGCGAG
The DNA here is from genome assembly GCA_027422415.1 of Schizothorax lantsangensis. Lineage (NCBI taxonomy): Eukaryota > Metazoa > Chordata > Actinopteri > Cypriniformes > Cyprinidae > Schizothorax > Schizothorax lantsangensis. The sequence continues at coordinate 19,089,162 of CM049850.1, read as the reverse complement.
ACAGTTGGATAGGAGAAAAACAAGGTCACCATTATGATCTGTGACCTTTGACCTAACCTGTTTTACTAGCAGAAGTTTAACCCCCTGAAATCTATGACAGAGGTCAGCAGGTGCCGAAGGGGTGTTGCCTGTCTGTGCCTGTGTCTTCTGCTCTCTGTCTCACGTTTATTACTTTTCTCTCTAGTTTTGAAGAATGGAGTCTATCTATTAAAAACATGTCGGTACAACATGTGGTGCTTTTGGCATCTTTGTTAACATCTACAGTTCTGGCGTAAAGACAGAAGCAGACAGATGTGAACAAGCATGAGGAGACAGAGATAATTAAGGCTGTTAGGAAAAAGGAGACCTGAATGAGATGAAAGTTAACAGAACAAACATGATACAGGAGATGAGAACGGCTGAAGGAAAAAAGGAGAGAGCAGCACATTCCTCTTCCTCTGTCTCTGCTTCCCTTGTTTGGGCTCTTCAAAACAACAGCTGGAGCTCTCACAGGTGTGTTTTACTTGCTGAAAGCCGAAACATATGAGCTGACATTGCACGCACGCACACACACACACACACACACACACACACACGCCAGCATGCTGATGCAGCAAACACACACTACTGTTTTTCAGAGTTCAGCAAACAGAAGTTTAATGTGCTCCTTCTGCACATTTATAACATTTATTTGGATCATCACTGAGATGCAGCAACAACAAAGAGATCTTAAGCCACTGATCTTAAAACTGTGTTTTACAAAGCAAAAAAATCAAATAAAATCTACAGTTTCTGCAAACACATTATGCTGGAACTGTCTTTATTTTTCCTAGCCATTTTTTTGCATTTAGCTTTTACTAGCTGTGCACAAGATGATGGAACTTTTCACAGAATGTGATTACACATTTCCACAGTTATTAACATTATAAACTTAGCAAAGTTTTTGTTTTAGTATATTTTCATGTAGTGTACATTTACCTTGGCCTTCAATTTCAGAAAACTAGTTAACGCTGTTGTGTGGGTGTTTCTAGCACAATGGCTGAGGGAGTCACAGCAAATTTGACATCTACATTTACATTTATTCATTTAGCATACACTTTTATCCAAAGAGACACCAATTTATCATCTTTCTCTTTTCTGACCACCATAATCAGTGTTGGGAAGGTTACTTTGGAAATGTGATAGATTACTGCTGTAATAAGCAGTGTAACTATTTCAATTACTTTATTAAAGTATGTAACTGATTACATTACTTTTCTAAATTTCTAATGAATGTTTTCAACTATTATTCATTTTCAAACATTTAAACCAAGCAGGGTTAACCTTACAGTAGTACTCAACACTGATTACTGTAAGACTTTCCGGTAACACTTTATTTTAAGGTGTCCTTGTTACATGTACTTACTGTTATAATAACAATTAATTATGCATAATTACATGCAAGCAACCCTAATCCAAGCCCTAATCCTAACCATATAGTAAGTACATAGTTAATTAATATTACTCAGTACTTATATGTATAATTACACTGTAACAAGGACAGCTTAAAATAAAGTTTAACCGACTTTCAAAATCCTTCATACAATTAATATTTAAAATAAATTGGATATATTATTTAATATGACTCAATCAACCTGCCTATATTTGGTTACACCAATAAAAACCTTTTAAGGGTTAAATCAAGTAAAAATAGATCCTTAAGTTGCCAATCACACAGTACCATGTTTCCAGTGCAGACAAAACTAGTTATTGAGCAAGTGTATAAGAATCACTGAAAATGTCACTGAGAGTATGTATAGTTAGCAACCTTGACAGCCGTAAGGTGGTGTGTATATCCCAGAGACAGTCTCTGCTGCAGGAAACAGTTGTATCCTGTTTTGAAGTGGACTCCCATTGTTGTGCTGATTAAACACACACTAATATACACACTCACACGTACACACCACGGCTACTGCGCTGTTAGTGATGAGAACAGAGCAGCGTGTCCGAGATCAATCAGACGTGATTCATAATACACACGTTTGTCCAGATGCTTTCACACAAGTGCTCCCATCTTGCGCGACAAAGGATGAAACACTGGACACACACATACACACTCTTGTGTGAGCATAGATTGAGAGTGTTGTCTAGTCTCTCTGTCTCCACATGGTCATCCATCACTCCTGACCGTCCAGCCCCTGTCTCTGTTTATTTATCTGTCTGTTGAGTAACAGAGATGGTTTACACTGTAATTACACTAAATCGTTTCCTAGTTTCGGCCTGATGAGCTTGTCATGGTGTGGCCATTTTTCATACGGGAAATGACAACGGTTTCTGACCAAATCATTGTCATTTTTTTTTTCTTGGAAATTATTGATTTCTCCTTTATCTTTCCTTTATAGCCGAAATAAAGTAATTCAACCTGTTCATGGAAGTTGCTTTCTATTTTCACTTTAACTAAGATTATTTTACAGGAATATTTCAACCAAACGTAAAAAATTACATCAATTGCTCACCAATGGATCATCTGCAGTGAATGGGTGCCGTCAGAATGAGAGTTCAAACAGCTGATAAAAACATCACAATAATCCACAAGTATCTTTTGAAGTGAAAAGCTGTGTTTAGAAATTCATGAAGACGTTTTTAACTTCAAACCATTGCTTCCAGCTAAAATACAAGTCCTTTTTCCATAATATTGCTTCCTGCAGTGAAAAAGTAATCTTGTCTGAATCAGGAGAGAAAAATGGACAGATTAAGCACAATTTACAGGCGAAATGAGTCAAACAGTTCTAAACAAATATGTTTTGATGTGAGAGGACAAGAGGGGATCGACTTTTTCACTGGAGGACTTATTATGGAGACTCATATTCTGACCAGAAGCAACAGTTTAAAGTTAAAATGCATTAAATTTAATTGATGGACTGGAGTCATGTGAATTACTTGTGGATTATTGTGTCAGCTGTTTAGACTCTCATTCTGACGGCACCCATTCACTTTGGTGAGCAAATGATGTAATGCTAAATTTCTCCAAATCTGTTCCAATGAAGAAACAAACTCATCTACATCTTGGATGGCCGGAGGGTGAATACATTTTGAGCAAATTTAATTTTTTTAGGTGAACCATTCTTTTAAAATTTATTTTAATTAAAATAAAACTATCACAGCAGTAGAATGGACCTGTGATCCATTTTGGGTCACGACCCACCAGTTGAGAACCACTGATCTTCTAACACTTTGTTTATCAAGGTAAATTTGACCGTTTACCATTAAAAGTGTTTAAACAAACATGACTGAACATCTTAAAAATGCTTTTGTCTTCATGTGCGAGACTGCTTTGCTCAGCATTGTTTCTCTCACAAAAGAGGTTTTGCCAATCACTAATTTTCTTTTTCTTTCAGAAACACACTTTCTTGATAAACAATCACCACCCACAATCCTTTCCCTCTTTCATGTCTTTCTCTGAGAAGCAGACAGGAAATGCATGTAAAGACTCTATAGGCACTGAGAAACAGTAACCACACGGTTCCCACTCGCTCGTGTTAACAAACAAGCAAACAACACACACTCACAAACATTTGACAAGAGCTCTACAAAACAAAACACCAAATAGCGGGAGATAAATGTGCTGTTATTTCCCACAGAAATTAATATGTCTGTCAGCACGCGTTACGCCTCGGCTTGAGAGCATATTTTAGTTTTCATAGCTCACAATCAGCGCTGATCCTCTTTGAGACCAGAACAAAATCCTCACATTCCCCTGCTAAGCTCTCATAACTTCTTCTCTCAGTCTCAGCCAGACATCGAAGGTTATATGTTATATCAAATTTATTTGAGCCATTTTATTCAGTAAACTCCAGAAAGAACATCCCTCTAAATCCCCTCTAATATAATATACACTGTTGCATAGGATATAAAATAGTACAAATGAACATAAAAACACACAAAAAAATAGCTTACAACACCAAAGCCATAAACAATATAACAATAAAACAAAGTTGATATGTTTTAAATGATCATGATAACCCTTTTTTATATTCACAAAGCCCAGTCTTGGAGACTTGGAAAGGCTGTAGTGAATAAAGTACCAAATGATGTACAGTAAGATATATAATAAAAGTTTGCCTGTCACAGATCAAACCAGTTTAACATACGCAACATTAAGCGGTTTAAGACTTTCATTGTGCCATCTTACAAGTTATAAATTTAAATAAAAGTAAATTTGCTGATTATTCCTCCCCTTATATTCTGCCTGTCACCACGACTCGGTGAATAAAGGCTTCAGATTTGTGCAACTTTGGTGTTCTCTGAGGGAGGGGAATGTATAAAGTTATTGTTTATTTATATTATTGTTTTTATGGGCTCATTGTAAATAACAATGTTCTGACAGTGACAGTGTTAAGAAATAAAGACCTTTTTGTTCCAGCTACAAAACGAGAACTCTGAATAGAGACATACAAAATTTCCCGTTTTCTGAAATCTCAGAGACAGATATTCTTAATTAAACATCATTCAGTCAAACTACGTTTCTATGTTTGAGTTATTCTTCCACACAAAGGAAGGTTTTACGCGCATAATGTATCTGTTGGGCTTTGTCACTTGAGTTGGATGCTGATTAAATAGCTGCCAAACTGCCATATGGACACAATTAAGAATGATGTTATAATAAAGTAACCTATGATTAATTAACAATCTGAAAACACTACATTCATTAAGTAATAGAATGTGACATTTTCCTAAAGGCCACTCGGCACTGTATGTAACCAAGATAAAAAGAATATATATATATATATATAACTGTACCTGCTTAACAGTAACACATGACTTTCAGAGAAAGGGCTGAAATAACCCTTATGAAAATTAACCATGTTTTTTCTACAAAAAAAAAACAAAAAAACATGGTCATTGTAGTTAAATTATGCTAACCACAAATTAACCATGGTTTGCCCACTTTAACCATAGTATTTGTAGTAAAACTTTGGTTATTCAAATGGTAATCAAACAGCCAAAAAAACATGGCTACTACACTTTTACTATAATAAATCTATGGTTAATTTTCATAAGGGAACAAACGGGTTTGAGCTCTTAGTTTAAAGTGTGTTGTGTTTGCAGATTTGAACACCTATTAACTAAGAAATACCTGCAAACAAACCGAGAGCATCCTCATCCATACAAGGATTAACCAAAAAGATAAAGTGAAAATAGTCTGTCACTCAGAGAACTTAAGATTCAAACGATATTAATGTACTGTCATTATTTACTCATCCTTATGTCATTCAAAATCTGTATGACTTACTTGTCTACCAGAACACAACGAAAGACATTCTGAGGAAAGATCACTCAAAAGAATAATCTGTTCATGAAACAGGTGCCAAGAGCTAAGATCAAGATTTTCAGTTTCTCAAATCTTAATTTACAGCTTCACAAAACGTGGAATATAGTACATGATATGATGACTACTACAGTATGATGTCTTTTAAACACTGAAAGCTTCTGTTCCAATTCTTTGCAATTACATGAGAAAAAACAAGCAGACAATTTATTAAAAAAAGTCTTCTTTTGTGAGCAGAACATATGTCATACAGGTTTGGAATAATATAAGTGAGTAAATTCAGTTTGTATATTTTTTTTTTTTTGAGTAAACGTTGTAAAGGGATTGGTTTTCTAAAAATGAAAATTCTGTCATCATTTACTCACCCTCATGTCATTCGAAACCTATCTGACTTTATTTCTTATGTGGAATAAAAAAGATGATATTTTGAAGAATGTTGGCAGCTGAACAGTTTTGGTTACCATTGATTTACCACAGACTTTATGTTCCTCAAAAGAAAGTCACTAACACAGATTTGGAATGATGAGTAATGATTTTTGATGATGAGTAAATTATGACAGGATATTCATTTTTGGGTAAACGGTGCCTTTGCCTAAAAAGACAAAGATAAAGTGAAAATGATCTGTCTTCAGAATTTAAAGTGGCAGTTTCACTAGAGGTTTGATTTCAGAAGGTATCATGAAAGTCTGATGTGAAGGAAACCAGGATCTCATCTGGCTTGGGTAAAGGAAAGTAGAGAAGGCAATTAATTAAATTCAATCACATTCAATTGAAATCCTCTCTCAGATTTGGATCAGTTTATAGGAGGACTTGTTTGGAATGACAGCTCCGAACCACCAGAAGAGGAAGAAGCGGATGATGCTAGTAAAGATGCCAGGGGTGTTGGGCACCTGAAAGACAAAATAATAATAATAATAATAATAATATACATGATGCTCTGCTTCACCTCAAACCACTGTCTCAGATCAGTCTCTTCATCATCTTACCATGATATAATAGTCCCGCAGTTGAAGGCCATACAGCGTCCATGACGTGGATGTAAATAATGTAGCGACGGTCAAGGAAAAAGACAAGCGCTCCACAGACTTAGTTCGCACGATATCCAACTGGTGGAAATGAAGAACACAAATGTTTTTTTGAGAGGGGAATGATGCTTTTGCTACCGTTTATTATCAAATAAAGTACAGAGGAGACAGGAAATGTTGGGAGGAAAGGGGATTGAAACATGATGCAGCCAAGACTCAAACCTGTGTCTTCCACTTAAGCACCAAAGATCAGTAAATCTGAAGCACATGTACTCACTGCTATGTCACAGCTCCAGCCACATGTTATTTACACTCATGCATAGTCTCTCCCATAACAAGCAGATATTGACACTTGCAGACAGTGACGGAGGGAAAAACAGGAAGCAACAAAAGGAGGTACAAGAATGACAGGAAATACACCACAGGGCACAGGACAGATAGACAGAGCTGGACTGATAAATATGGAAGAGAGAGAGATCCAAAACAGGAAGATGGAGACTATGAGAGGGCACGGAAAAGAAGGATGAATGGAGTGATAAACAAAAGATGGAATGCTGGAATGTCAATACAAGACTCCACACCATTATATTTACAAAGGAAATGATAAGAAGAGGAACATGTACATTTATTTCAGAGTTGATGTATGCTTTATGTGATATGTAAAGGTGTCACAGTTAACATAAAATGTATGTGATCATTTCTTGTATGCATTCGTTTTTTAACATGATTAACATGGTTGATGGATGCAATTATATGTTTAATTCTATTATGTGGTGCAATTCCTGTAATTTTTTCCCTCCGCCATCAATCTTATTCATAATCAGCCTAATCATTTTATCATATTTAAATTGTATTATATTGTTATTTTTTGAGTTATGTTTGATGTGCAGCACTTTGGTGCAGCACTGTTTTTAAAGTCCTATATAAATAACACATTAATGCATTTCCTGTCAATTTAATTTTTTCTCAGGCTTATTCATGATCATTCTTTTAATTATTTTATCATATTGTTTTATTTATTTATTTTTTATTTATCTGATGTGCAGCACTTTTCAAAGTCCTACACAAATGAACCTTGACCTACATTTTTTTAAACATAGTTAACGTGTATACAATTAAATGTATGCAATTAAATATGCATAACTTCTTTAATTTTCTAACACAGTGCAAGTGAAATAAGTAAAACGTTACATAAATCTACTCTAGAAATGTCATTGACTGTGCTGGTAATATGATACAAGGCTGATACAAGTTTGCAGTGTGTTCATTCCATGTTCATGTGCTTTACTGCAATGTGATTCTCAGTAAATATGTGCAGGTAATTGCTGACTGTGTATTTAAACAGAATTAATGCTGGTTAAATGTATATGTGTGTACTCACAAGATCAGCGAGTGGAGAGAGGTACATACTGATGGTGAACACACTGCAGGCCAGGCCAAGCTGAGAGAGTTGAGCTTCTCCAGAAGGAATAACTACAGTAAAATACACCCAGCCTACACACAACACACTCACCATCGCCAGTGTCTGCGAGAACACTCGCCTCTGAAACACACACAGATACAGCAAAGTGATCTTACCATTTATTTTACACATTTGGACTATTTTCTTATCACTCATAAAACGTATTATTTCAGAAATTTTTATTTGTTGTATACAGTGGGGTTTAAATGTCTGAGCACGTATTAAAAGAAAAAAAAAATCTCAGATCAAATTTGACAAACATGGATCTAAACTTTAAAGCTTTTCAATTCAATTTTTCACTCAACTCAAGTTTTCATTCATTTTTCAATTACAATTTAAAATGTAAACTTTTGGCATTCTAAAAATATAACTTTTTTAAATTAAACTTTTCACTCAAACTAGTATTTTGATAATATAACATGTAATTAAAATGCCTGTATTAACTTTAAAAATAAAATTATCATTCAAAACATTGTGCTTATAATGTAACTTGTAAAAAATATAGTATTCACTTGTAAAATAAATTTTACACAAATTATCATCCAAATAATATAACTTGATATCAATATATTTAACTTCATTTTTTAATAAAATTAATTCAAACTGTTATCCTAGTAATGTAATATGAAAAAAAAATGGTGTATTCATTTTTCACTTTGACTTTTCAAAACTGTAATGCTGATCACATAATTTGTAATTAAAATATTACATTAATATTTAATATTAAAATATAAAAAATACAAAACAGAAGATAGTGGTCTCAGACTTTGGAACCCACTGTATAATTAATAAGAATTAATAAGAAGACAGTGCTAAATGACAAACCTTGTCTTTGGTATAATGACAGTAGGTGATGATGTATAAGGTCTGTAAAAAGGCCCCAATGATGTTTACAGATATCACCGTTCCATCTCCCTTTAATAATCCATAGTACAGCCAACCTAGATTACTAAAACACACAGAGGAACATGATCATTCAGACTAATGATACACGGGCAACTTTGTGAGCAATTTTGCAGGGCACCTATTTGAGCAGCGTTGCTTGGGCACTTTCTCATTGAGAATGAGTAATAAAACCCTATCTGGATGTTTTAGATCGGCCATGGGTCCTGTGTCTCACCTGGTTACCCGTTGATGACAACATTGCTTAAAAAGTTGCCCTGTGTCATCAGCCTGACTTAAATCCATGCACAATGCATGCATGAAGTTGCATTCACATATACAACATTACCGAATGAAAGCTACAAGTGTCTAATATCAAATACATACTTCAAGCATGTGGTGAGGAAGGGCAGAAACTGTACGTTATCTGCACTCTGTGTGGCCTTCATTTTCTTCAAGTCTGTCCTGCAAATGCAGAGAGGACATGTAATGAGAGGAACATTATCTTGCAAGATGAGCATAGATACAGAAAGTTATGCATATGCAAACCATACATTTTATAATTTCCACTGTAAGTTAACACATATGGTGAACTTCGTTTGCTTCAGGTGTCCTGCACAACCTCCAAATGTTTACATGCTCAACTTACATACACATACAGAATATAGCTGTTAAAATGTACCATGATTTCAGGCAAAATACCATAAATACTACATTTATTGTTACAACTGTAAAATCCTAATAATGTGCGATGTTCTTGATGTCAGTGTTGGCTAATATCAGTAGTAACAATAAGTATAGTATGTTGGCGGAAACTTTTGTTACCATGGTAAATTGCTGTAAGGAGGCTGTTTATTAAGTTTGAGTGAAGTCACATTATATTAGGCGCGAGATGTCACCATATGCGAAGATTATGAAAACCGCAAGTGTGTGCAGTTCAGCTCAGCTATATTATAAGTGATATGATTGTTTATAAATATCAAGTAGAACACACGTAAGTAACTTACAATCCCGTCGTGAACATCCCGACGGTGAATATGATGCACGCACATGATAGCAGCTGCAGAAAATCCATAGACTGAAAAAGCGAAAAATGAGCTATGCTTCTATTCAGACACCTGTGCAATCAAGCGAAGCAAATTATATTCATAAAACCTATGAATCCTGTACTCGTGCAACGTTGACGTCCACCTTCTCAACTTCCGTGTTTGTAACCAGTGTGGATCGATTCCTTCACTCTGATTGGTTGTCGCCGAACGCTGCGCACTGACGTCATTTTGTAGTCCGGTTGTGTAGTGAAATAAGATGATTGACAGAGATGTTCCTTTTAATATAATTAAATTTTGTAGTATAGTTTGTATAGTGAGATGTCATTTTTAAAAGTACAAGCTTTAGGTGAAGAGCTGCCCAAAAGAGTTTAAGGACTCATGATTTTTGTTATGAACAATATGCATAACGTAAAGTTTTTTAACCACACTGAATATTTGCACGTTGTAGCTCATTTAGTGCCCCTGTGGTTGATATTAAAATCAAAAGATTTCAACAGATTTCTCTCTCATATAACTGTACTAATGCTGTCTTAAGCCCTATTCGGATGGTAATTGTTTCTCAGGGGGACGTAAGTGATTTTCACCATATACAGGGGGTAGTTTAGTTGGTGATTTAATTGCCGTCCGAATCCAGGATGTCGGTGTTTATCTCTCACCACCCTCGTGAAAATCTCCGGCCGAATTACCTACTGTTTTTTGACAAACACCGAGGTCGTGTGGTAATTTAATTGCCGTCCGAATCCACATCTCTGAGTTTACGAGAAGAAATCGATTGAAAATTCAGTGTTTAATCCCTTTTTGAGCACTCCCGAACACCGTAACATTGTACGTCGGTGTAATTTACATATTATTTCTGAAATGCTGGAAAGTATTTAAAAGAACAATACTCCATGACTGCTCAACCACAGCGACTGGGAGCAGAAAAAGAAGAAAAGCACATAAACTTTCAAATGGGTCTTTATTATGGCAGCAGCAGGTATGCAATACAATTTTAAAATGTGTATTATAAACAGATATATATAATTATATACAACTATAGCGCGTCTATTTTCCTATTTTTAAACAGGAGATTTAAATAATCAAATAATAAATATTATAAAATATGCTTGGAATAATAAGAATACATTTTACATAAATATTTTTAAATACATTTTACACAATAAGAATAAATTTGTAAATAAAATTCATTTTATTTACAGCAGACAATCATGTGACTGGCCACGTGAGCAGCGCAGAACTGGCTCCTCCTCTGTGAATAAATCGCCGTCCTACAGACGTCCATATGAGAAACAATTACCGTCCGAATCGGGCTTTAGAAACATTACCAAGCTTTCTTAATTTAGTTTTTGCACCACTTGACCATTTTAGAATTTATTGTTACAGAAATTATATAGTGATTGCTTTAATATGAATGGCCTACCTAAACAAGGTGATCTAAACAAATGTCATGATTATGTGAGATTTCAGTGTCATGATTTATATTACAAGTGCCTATTTTGAAGTCGTAGTTTTGTCAAATGATAATGTACTGAATAAGATGCTTGAGATGAAATGGGACAAAGCATCATAAATTTGAGAAAACAAAGGAAAAAATCACTATAGAAAATTTTCACAGTATAAGATGTACAAAATGTAACTTGAAAAATGAACTTGAAAAAAAATGAAATGTTTGGAATAAATAATAAAAATTAAAAAGTTTTCTAAAAATCCAGGTGCCAAAAATAGCCATACCTGACAAACAGAAATATAGCAAGTCCACATGAACATCTTTAGATGTTATTGCCGCAAACATTCCGCTTCATACTTTCAAACAAAATGATGAATTTTCCATTGACGTGGTTAAATAGAGAAGACGTATCTTGTGTTTAATGTTCTCAAATGTCACAGAAAAAGCTGAGGCCAAGGAAAATGCACAAGTTACGTCCTGGCACCCAAGTGCCACTTTACTACCCCCCTCCCCCCCTCCCCCCTCCTCCCTCTCCTCCCTCTCCTCCCTCCCCTCCCTCCCTCTCTCTCTTCTTTCATTCATCTCACACCTATTTGAATGTTTGGTTAAAAGCTGTGAAGTCCTGGCCAGGAAAAAGAGATGAAAAGGGAATGAAAGAGGACAGGAAGAAAGTTTGGCAGTGAGTGTGTTAACAGTGTTTTGACAGCATTAAACTTTACTCTGAGGCCTCAACAAATTTCACAGAAAATATGTCTGTTCCCCCTTTTTTTATACACTGCCCTCAAAAAGTTTGGAAACACCCTAGAAAATGGGGTTTTGGACAATATTGGCATGAATCCTTTTTAATTTGTGATAATTTTGCACTGATAAGGGACAACACAAACTACGAAAACATATTTTATTACATAAACAGTTTATACATAGAAAAAACTTAAATTTTCGATTCATCAAAATATCCACCATTAGCGGCTATTACAGGCTCTGCATAATCTGGGCATCCGAGCTGTCAGTTTATTCAAACATTGACTATATTACTCCAAGCCTCCTGAAGGATTGCCCAAAGATGATTCACACTGGTTGGACACTTCTTACGGACATCACGGTCCAGTTCCTAGTAGCTCAATTGGGTTGAGGTCGGGTGATTGGGGAGGACATTCCATGACAGACATGATGCCAGCTGACTGTTTCCTCTCCAAATAGGATTTGCACAGCTTGGAAGTGTGCTTGGGGTCAAGCTTGGAAGTGTGTTTGGAAGTGTGATATCGTCCAAAACCCCACTTTTCTAGGGCGTTTCCAAACTTTTGGAGCGCAGTGTATATAAAAACAACTTTCCACACATTTTCATAATTAACAAATGTCTTTATTTTATATAACTCTCAATATGTACATTTTTACATAACTATTTACAAGTTTATAAACCAATACAGTACAAAACAACATTTTACAAAAGAAATTGTTCTTTTAACTTATTGGAGAGAATTTATTAAACCGTTGAATTGTTTGTGCATGTTGTGCTCGCTGTCAGAAGTCCGGCTTCTCTCTCTCTCTCGCTCACAAAACACAAACAGCACAACCAAACATTCCTGTTCAAAACCAAATGTTGTTTAAATAAAATAAAAAAACCTCTGATCTCATCTATACATTAGTGCCAGTACATTTTGTAGGGTGTGTTCACATTACATCACAGAAACCAACTGAAACTATAGCAACACGAGATCCAAAACACCGGAAACACCAAAGCTTGAAAACTGTTCTAGATTTACAAACACTGTTATATGCACAAACATCAATTCTATTATAAGGTGCAAGATCAGGGTCAGTTTTAAGATAAATCCTGTGATCTTTGGATCAAATCGATACAGTAGAGCGAAGGTCTCTCAAACACAATATCTAACCTATTGTTCACCCTTGTGATCACAATTCCAGTTATACAGCTGATGGTTACAAGACAAGCTCTTCAGGGTTTATTCTGCATCACATTGGTAAATAAATTTGTGATGAATTTTCAGGAAGAATGAACACATGCAATCTACAAAAGTAAAACAAAAAGAGCTGATGGGGAAAAGAATCAGAGAACGGTAAATACTCTTCAAAAAAAAAAAGAGAGAAGGTTCTTCAAAAACACCTTTCTCTGGTCACATCACTCTCACAAACACAAATACAAACACGTCACTCAGCAACTTGCACGCCAGCACCAAAACTTCAGTTTGTATAAAAATTATTTGTATAAAATCTATTTTCAGAGCCGATAACCAGCACCGGCATTACAGTCTTTTGGGTCCTAACGGACCAGCGTCCATAAAGTCTTCTTATATTAGGCTCAGTGGAGAAGCAGGAAGAGGAATATAGAGATCAACGTGACGAAACTTGAGACAGGAGCAATGCGAACACCCGAACTGCCCACGCTCCTCTGCACAACTGGGATCATGGCAATAGGGTCATCTGAAAGTAGACGAAGAGAAGGATGATGAGTATATTTCACGACTATGTAACTTGCGTAATGTCACTCTTGGCTTACAAAGTCTAAAAATTCCACATGTTTTCTAAAGCAAATGGACACGCTGCCAGAAGTGAGGAGAAGAGTGACAGATATGAAGTGTTCACCTGCTGGAAGCTTGTTTGATGGGTTATGGACTCCACCAGCAGCCACATTCCCTTCTAATTCCTCATCTTTCTCCATGGTCTTCTTCTTGTTCTTGGAACCTAGAAAATTAAATGATATAGTTGGACTCTTAGTAAGACTTCACTGTCCGTGTAATCCAGTAAAGACTTGCAGAAAAGTCCAGCTGGAAATGCAAAAAACTGATCTGACTTACCATGAGGTCCGACTACATCCACCTTCAGTCTCAAACACTCCTGTCCATGATGGTGAAGAGGCTTGGCTGTGGAAAACAGAGTACAAATTTAGAACTGGAATCTGATGCCCTACAAATATACCCTTAATGTGCTTATAAATGCTAATACATTTTGTAGTCATGCTTGTTTTATAAGGTTTGGAAACATTTGAAAAACTCACACTTTGAATACATAACTACTTATTTTCAAAAATATTTTTAAACCTATTTTAAAGGTAATTTATATATATTGAATTCTAATGATGATGAAGGTCTTCAGGGGTCATCTCTATGATAAAATTTCCTATTTTATGTATTTTTATTATTTTATTTTTTTGTTAGTGGCGGGCAAAGATTAATCACGATTAATCACATCCAAAATAAACATTTTTGTGTACATAATATATGTGTGTATGTACTGTGTATATTTATTATGCATATATAAATACACACACATGCATGTATGTATTTAAGAAAAATATGTTATGTTTATATATTAAATATATTTATATATAATATAAATATATACATGTAAATACATACTGTATATATATATATATATATATATATATATATATAAAAAAAATATACACAGTACACACACATATATAATATAAACAAAAACTTTTATTTTGGATGCGATTAATCGTTTCCCAGCACAATTTTTTTTGTTTCTACATGTTATGTATTTATTCTTCTGACTTGTTGGTCGCATCAAAAAAAAAATGCAGTGAGGCAGGTTTGTTAAACAGATTTTGAATAAATTAACCAAATTTTTGCTTTTTAAAATATATATTAAAATTATTTTACTCATTTACATCATTACTAATTGTGGTACGCAGTTCCAAAATGCCGCAAAGATCTACACTGAGTTTTGAGTTACAGATGTGGATACTTACAAATATAGTAGTAACTCTCTCCCTGGCGGAACTCTTTGCCCAGAGTGAAGGGAGTGAAGCGCTGAAACTTCTCAGAGAACCTCTCTGGAGCGTGAGGAGCGAAAGGCCTGGAGCACTCCCAGCGCAGCTGGTCGAAGGACTGCGGCTTACAGTTCTCGTAGTCCTCCAACTCCACCATGTAGAGCACGTACCGCTCGGCCTCCTGGGATGGGATCTCGCCACGTGTGTAGTGAGGGCAGATGATGTCTAGGTAGTCATTAATGCGGACCTCCACAGTGTAATCATCCCACAGGAAACTGGAAGAAGAAAGAGAAAGAAAATCCATGAATGGCTGTCAATATTTACTGAACAACCTACAATACTGTTGTACGGAACACAGACACACCTCAGGATTAAACGGCTGAAAAAGAACTTGGCGTGCACAAACAAACAGAAACAAAACTTCTGGAGACACTGAAACAACCTCAGGCAAGTGTCATCAGTACAAACCAAAAGCGAGAGCTACACCCTGACGCAAGTGTGTGGGTGACTGGTGTTCACCCTTCACCTGGTGCTTTTATTTGTGTAAAACACCCTGTGAAACCCCGCTTTTCTTTTTCTTTCTTTCCTTCTCTGTACTTTGGTGTCATACTAGGTGAAGGAGTGGAGATGGGAAATTGTCCAATTTTTTTTTTCTTTATGTCCTTCATGAAAAGGCAGGTTTCCTTTTCATTCATTTCACTGATTTATTTCCATCTGTTTTTTGGTTTGTTTTGCAAAATTCTTCTCAAATTTTCTGACCACTTATTTTACTTCACATTTTACAAAGAACTACAAAATCTTCCTCTTTTCCTCTCTTCCTCTTATAGACAAAGTGTTGTCATATATATATATATATATATACTCAATAATAAATAACAACATTGAAACCAAAGCAAATTATTTATATATTATCTGGAAAATATTTTTTAACTGAAAATAAATTATTTCAATTCAAGTGTTTTCCACAATAAAAATAGTTCCAAAACCGATTATTATAAAAAAGGTTTAATACATTTTAAACATGTTTTAAGCTAACATGTTAACTTCGACATATCTAAAATACATTTTATTTATTTTTTATTTTTCTGATGAAATCCTCTTGACTTCATGTGATCCATCACAACCTTTTCCTTGGAGCCGCTTAGACTGACTGGCTCTTTGAATCGGCTCTACGTGTTTTTACAGCCTCCTCTCTGTCTGCCTCTTCTTTTATTGTCATCTCATTTGCTTCTCATTTTCGTCTGATCTAAGCTTCCCTGCTGCTGTTGCCAGATGTACAAATGACAAATCCACAGGCTTCTCGGTATGTTATTCTTTCTGTGTCTTTGCTTTCATGTTGTCAGTGATTTATTATTGTGAATTTTGTCAAAAAAATGGTCTCAAACTGACTGCACAACATTTATGAATAAATCACAATGTTTTTCTTAATACCGTCTCTCCCACAGTGACCACAAGACACCATTGTTCGAACCCCATAACTCATCTAATTGGTGAGTGTTACAACGCTACACGCCATCACATTTCCATATACCCAAAATCTTCAAACCCAATCACATTACCATAACATTTACTCACACGGCCCTCATGTGAACCGCCGTCAAAACACAAGGTGGCCTCTTTTCCCCCAGCATGCCCTTTGCTCTATCACTTTCTCCCTTTTGGCACATGTATTTGTTGTTGTTGCCATCGGGAGCCGTGGTTAAATGACAGACAGACACACAGGCTCCTGACGGGCCCCCCGTTGTCCACTCCAACCCCCTTCATCTCTCCCCTCTTTCCCACTGTGCCTCTGCGGTAAGCATTAGCCGACCTGTCTAAACAGCCTGGCGGTCTATTCAGACGGGGGGTAAACATACACATCACTGCACTCATTAGCGCCGGTTAATGCGGAGATTAGAGTCAGTCTCGCACGGCTTCTAATCAGCAGAGTGTTCAAAAGACAGGGTGTTCGCCTTGCTAAGCCAGCTGACTTTTCTGTGTGTGGGAAAGCAGTGGTTTTTGTATGTGTATTCAGTATGCCAATCAACAACTCACGGCTGATGAGACCAAGCAAGGGTGGATGAGATTCGAAATGCGCAGCGGGTCAAAGCGATTCAAATCAGAAAGCAGTGTGAACGGTTTCAGTTTTAGACTGTTTTGTGGATTGCCCCGTCTCACTTCCTCTGATGTTCCTTTGAAGCAGTTTATCTGGAGCTGTTTGAAACCTAATGACAATGTGTTTGTAAGACCAAGACAACAACACAAATTGGGTGTCATTAACTCCTCCCCCTTCCTTCTCACACACATCGGCCTCAGGGTCTAGTCTTCAATCGGCATCTAAATCATTTATTTTAGTTTGAAGTTTTTATATTTTTAATTTCCCAAATATTAATGCATATTAAGTGCATCCCTAGTTTCGTTTCATGCTGAGAGGGTCTGGTGGGCCCTCACACTATGATTCCCATGCGCTTCTAATCTCTCTGAGCTGATCCAAGGCCAGCCGCTGATATCTCAAACAATCACAGAGAAGCTCTGTTGTGTTTTTCATCCTAGTGATCAGTCACTTCAAACGCCGCTGTGCCCACTTGTTCCCGTGTGACAGTTTGCGCTGTGACGGGCCGAGCGTGAGAGTGATGCTGTTGTAAGAGAGGCACGGATCCATTTAAACATCACACATCCGAGAGGAGTGTCTGTACCTGCAGCCCCTGGGGGCCACGTCACACATCTGTTTATCACAAGACACAGAGGAGCCTGGGTTTAAATGTTTGTATGTGGGCTTAAAAACTTAAAGTTGGAGTAAGTAATTTGTTTATGCTGACTGATTAGGTTGGTCATGTGATCTAAACATGGCGACCCACATGAGATGATCCACTTTGTGTAGAACAAAGCAGTATTTATTAGGCTGCCAATATGGCATGAGTCTTCATACTATGTATTGGTCCATGCTTTAAAAAAATCTATTATATATATATATATATAATTTTTTTGAAGAAAAATTTACCTAGGAAGCATTAAGCTGATCAAAATTAACAGTAAAGGCTTTTACGTTATATATATATATATATAAAAACTATTTCAAATAAATGTAGTTATTTTGAACTTTCTGTTCATCAAAGAACTCTGGAAAATCACAATATCTACAAAAATATTAAGCATGTTTTAAGAAATGCTTCTTGAGTACCAAATTGGCATAGACTAGAGTTAAGGCAAAGCTGAATTTTCAGCAGCCATCACAGGAATAAATTACAATTAAAATATATTAAAATAGAATACAGTCATTTTAAATTGTAATAATATTTCACAATATCACAGTTTTACTGTTTTTTATTTTTTTGCAATCAAATAAACAGCCTTGATGAGCATAAGAGACTTCTTTCAAAAACATAAAACCCCTATTTTGTATATATTTACTGTATAATATATAGTTGAATTTGCTTTCAGATACCTGTATGTTTGCCTTCTTTCTCCTCAATATTTTGTCTGTTCTGCCCCTCTTTTGCTCTCTGCTGAATGTTTTAAACTGTCAGGCGGGTCAGTAATGTCAAAGTTCAGGGTCAGATTTTTCAGACACACCCTAACTGAGTCAGCAGCATGCACACACACACGCTGAGAGACGGTCAGTGCTGTGTGCTTCAGAACAGATGTACACACTGCCAACTGCACTACACTCGCTGTCAGCAGTTGACACACACGCACACACACAGTTGAGGGTTTGGTTACCGAAAACCTTTAAGACCTGCTGCTTGTCATGACAAGTATTATGATCCTATTTTAGCGGCTTGTTCTCACACTATCAAGTAATAAAACCTGTCTGTTCAAGCGCGTGCACGGAGCTTTTACGCTATTTGTGTCTGTCTGGCTTTCTTCCTCCATTACAAGTATAATATACAGAGACGTCTCAGTCACCTTCGCATCGTTAAAGTCTGAAAGGTTCGAGCAAGGTGTTAAGTCACCGCTAAGTCCTTTTAACCTCACTGCTCTCTCACTTTCTTCTCGATCAGTATGTTCTCATATTGTCCTTCTTGCCGATTACGTGCCGGTAATTACCCCAGCCGTAGCGGAACGGGTCGGAATGCCATCCAGCTAATCCGCTCTTCCAAACCAGGGATTATCACACTGAGCACACGGATCACACCGCTGCTATTCACCGGCACCAGACCCATCCAATACGGGCCATTTGCAGGGGTTAAAGTGGGGCTTGGGGGAAGGGTTTTACAGATACATGTTTTAAGTCAAGTTGGATTGGGGGTAGGGCTGCACAATATCTCAAATTTATCTAAATATAGCAATATTACAAATTGTGATATGTATATTGCAATGGCCTGAGTAAATGGAGTGATTCTACTTAAGTTTTAGGTCAACGTAAAACTTTATCACACAACACAGACTGTGTGATAATACATAGTTCTGTGATATTTTGTGAGTTCAAAGCAGATGACCAAAATTTCACTCCATCCACCACTGTCCTTTTGCTCCACCCTGATCTTTATATATCTTATATATATATATATATATATATATATATATATCTTTCTGTCTCCCATCCCCCTTTTCCTCCATCTTCTCCACCCTCTTTCTTTCCCCTCTCTGTTTAAAATCACATTATAAACCTGGGCCTCTTCATTCAGGCTAATTATTTAGAGAAACACTTCTTTCTTTCTTTCTGACCTCTAACCCATCACCCATCCCCCAGTCCTATCTTTCTCAATCCTTCCCTCACAAATGCCTGATTTCCCCCTCCTCCCTTTCTCTTTCACTTTTAAATGGATGCTAATTGCCTGCTGATATGCTAGCTTGTTTTTGGTAGCATCCTGTGAGCTTCATTCAAAGTCAGCGACTTTGTACTTGTGAAATAATAAACTGAAAACAATATAGGCACTGAATGAAATTAAAATGTTCGTCAAGTACTGTAAACAGTCTGTAGATGGCAACAGTGAGCCGCTTAAGACGCTGAATGCAAACACTGCACTTGAGGTAATTAAGTAACGCCAGGCAACAAGCTTCTGGTTCTTTTGTTTACATTTGTGAGCTCACAAAGGTCACACACTTTACTACACAGACAGTTACACAATCTAGCACGCTGCAGACAGAAAAACAGGAAAACTCCAACTCAACAGGGCAGTGGGAATCAAAACAGTAATCAGGGATTGAACGAGATAGACAAAGGGAGTTGTGTGGGAAAAAAGTGCACGGAAAGATGGAGCAGGGAGGGTATAAGGACATACAGAGAGAAATAGTGAGGAAGTCTGGGCTGGAGATAAGAAGAAGAGAGGAAGAGCTCAGAATAATGGGATTTAAGGGTTAAAATGAGTGAAGAGAAAAGAAACTAAGCAAGGAGTTAAAAACAGGCCCAAACACATACACATCAAAACTGAACTGGAACAACAGATTACTTCCTGTCAGTTAATCATCATTACTTGACCAGTTGAAATCCTAAAATGGAACTCTAATCTGCGAAAAAATGACCAGAAATGATCCGGAAAGGGCTATGATTTTATAATCAATCCAACCCCTAGATGGTAGAACATTCTATAATGCTTTGAGGAATTATGGATTATATTTTCCATACACATCCATTTCTGTGTAAAGTGGGATTATACAGCACTGGATTACACTGGAGTCTATAAATATACACTGTGATTTCTGAGTGAATGGGTCATCCGGCCAGATTACACACATCTACATATAATCTGAGGCTGAACTCTGTTACACAGATTATAGCCCTGCCTACGTAGCCCACTATGTTTGCGTGTTTATGAGCCTTAGACAAAGAACGAGGGGGTTAAAGAAGATGAATTTACAGCCTGTCTGTGGAATCTGTCTGGATATGTATGCTGATCTGTCTGCTCCCCTCCTCCTCAAGATAACAACTCAGCAATATAATGCTCAGATACATGTAAAAGATCAAACAAAGCAAGTTTGCTGAGGAAGGGATGGACGACGAGGAAATGGGGTGGACAATGAGTGGACAGCTGAAAGGTCAAGTATAGCAACATGTTTGCTGGAAGGAATCCCAGTCTACTAAATATACCCGAATCGCACATTCCCCCCCGTATGCGAGCCAGTGAAACTTTGACGAGTGAACGCACATGTATATGACAACATGAACGTGAAAATAAACGCATGATTCAAAAATAATGATTCAATGATGCTAACATGACGGGACTGTATACTTCCCCTTCAGCGCACTCAGCATGCAAGCGTAGGCATGTGACGAGCTCAAAAACAGACTGTCGAAAACAACATCCATATGTCAGTCCGGACCTGAAAATCCAGTCTCCTTCGGGGGCGAACACTCACGCACATACCCGTCAAACCAGAGTGTCATCTCGCCAAAGGCCACGCGCAGGAGATTAAATCATTACTGTTCACTCACACCCACATGGTTAAAAACAGTTGAGCGTGTGTTTGTGTTTGTTTGCGTGCAAACGCTTTTACGCCACCTACAGAATCATCTGATCACGCCAATTAATATTTAACACCTATCTGATTGATTAGTCGAGCCTGACTAATCCACTTACACACAGACTGATTGAGTTTCACGGGCTGATTGAACAATCACTAGCTATGATGGAAGTCGTTAAAGGAAAGAAAAGTAAAAGAAGAAACCTGAAAATCCCATTAATGGAAACTGTTTCTTTTTTCTTAGAACATAAGATTAATAACAGAGGTTTATCTTGGAAAAAAACGCCTTTAAAACGCAGATCCCACCACACCTGCTAGATTATGACCAGCTCAAGATGGGATTATATTTACGATTCTGGTTTTGATGTGTGGGCGTTTGTTTTTAACCTTTTCAATGCTAATAAAGCAAGGTCTTTGTGTATGTGTACAAGAACGAGAGCTTTAAAAGAAGACATCCACTCAGATGTTTAATGCTGAGATTTTCTGAGGGCTTAGTGTTTTGTTATTACAAATTTTCTTGTTGTGGTTACACAACCATTTCCGTGGATGTGGACCATGTCGGGATTAGAGACCGGACCAAGCACCAGACTGCTGCCACACAATCCCCTCCACCTCTTTTTCTCCATCCTCATCTCTAACTCAAATTACCAATCCTGTTTTTTTTACCCAAATCCAAGCAGCTCCTATTACTCCATCACTTTCTCTTCCGCCCCATTCTTTTCACAGCAGGTCCTAAAAAGAGTTTGGTCTCTATTACATGATTTCTTCTGTCTTTCTTCAGGCACAGCTGCTGTTTCTCTCTCTCTCTGCTGGCTGATAGTGAGCCAGGCTCTTCTGAGACCGTGTCTGGTAAAGGCTGGTACACTCATGTTGCGCAACAACGACATTGATAAATTACTCCCTGAAAGCAGACTGAATCACAACAGATGGTGTGAATCACCTGTGACATCATGAAAACTTCCAAACAGGTCATGAGCATGGATTCAGTTCAGTTATCACCAGTTAACTTTTATGACTACAAGTTTATCATTGCGTACGTGTGAATCCAGGTGAAACAAGTCAATTACTATGGGAAGGAATGAAAAGATATCATCTCATG